>JAPZEA010000001.1:12420501-12430544 GCA_029783685.1 Heniochus monoceros | reverse complement strand
ACCGGGGCCACCTGCAGCGAGGACTATAGCCTCTGTATATGGGGCGCCAGCTCTACCTACTGAGCTAAACGACACCAGATACTGAATATTTTTACATTGTTTATTTACAGATTTCACCTGCATGTTAATGAGGAAGAGTGACAGTAAAAGGTCAGTCTTAGCACGACTCCTCAGTCTTCATGGGCTATGGCTTAACTTAGTGTGTAGTCAGAGTCTCAACACGCTGCACAAGAACCAATAACATTTTGTTTAACTATGATGGACATCCATTTCATCCATTCATTCATCACACTGTGTCCCTTGGCGTCTTTCTTCGTGTGTTTTCATTGATACAACATAACACAATCTATTCAGTTTCAGCTGTGCAATAGCCTTTGGCTCTCCTGCAGTAACATGTTGTGAACGTCTTGGTGCTAATTTAGTCAGTTTGTCAGCTGGAATTTCAAATCATTGCCTGCGCATATATTTACTAAAGCCGGTTGGCTTTCTGCACATATGGATTCATGTTATTGCTTCACGTTGCCGAAGTGCACAGATAAAGAGTCATGAAATTAATTCTGCAAGGCTTCAGGGTACAGGTGTGTTTATTTGTGTGTGAGTGCCCATTAAAGATCCGTGGCTTGTAGGCATGTCATTCCCAGCTAACATGAAACATGTGCTCCTGCAAAAATGGACGAATATTACACATTTCCAATTTTGGTTAGGGATACATTGGGGGGTATTCATATACAAGACAAACACTGTTTTCAAGCATTCATACTGATAAATAAATTAAACATATGTGTTTCTAGGTAACGCCTAAGAAATAGTGCATCATGCTGCAGTATCCACATTTGTTTGAGGCTACCCTTCAAAATATATTATGTTTATTGAACAGAATCATATACAGCCACACTTGCTTCAAAATTCTGACATGCTTCAGGCTAAAGGCACCTATGTTAGTGAAAATGTTGATGTTAATCAGAACGAATAACACCGATAGTATGTGTGTGTGCGTGTGTGTATGTGTAAGAGTGCGTGCATGCGTGTGCACATGCATGTGCACATGCGTGTGTGCGTGAGAACCTGACATGTCTGTTAGATCTGAGCATCCAGGCAGGATATTGGATATGATGATGGTATATTGGTTCCTAATCCTGTGGGGAATTAATGCATCTGGTGGTGAGTTCACATCCCTCCCGTCCACAGAGAACTGTGTCATCTGAACTGGTTACAAGATTAAACAAAGCTTACTGTAGGAAGTACTGCAATGCCAGGAAGTATCATGCAACCACATAAACACTCCCCAGCAGTGAAAATTTCTTCAACCATACCTGCATCTAAGTCAAGTTTGTAACCACTTTAGTTTGTATTATGTAATATTTTCCTTTATTTCCTCCGCTAAGCAATCGGAAACTGTTGAGGAAAAAAAAAGTGTCAAGCAGCAGTCTGAAGTGAGGGAGTCGTCAGGGACTGACGCTCCATAGCTGATCCGAGAAGAGCTGACCAATGAGACCAGACAACTGAAGCCCATGTCCGCTATTGGTGTATTGACTTCTCTGTGGTCCAGTGAGATGAGCTGGCACTGCTGTGCAGATCTGATGAAACAGACAATAGATACAACATTAGTCTACTGTTAGTATTAGTAGCAGCAAATTAATCCGTAAATTGAGAGGAAAGTCGTGTATCCTTTAAAACCTTCTTAATTTGATCATTATTATTTATTTATTTTAAAAACAAGGTGAGTTCAGTTGGTTTTAATGGGTTTGGTAAACACTAAAAAACACTGGGGTGAGAGTTAGCCCTGTATGCTGTCAATACAGCACTGATTCAATACTGGGTTAATTTTAGGCAGCAGAAATAGGGTGTTTTGACCCAGCGTTGGTGTTATTTCTATATTACTGTTGGGTTACTGGATCACAACAACCCTCTCATCTGTTGGCTGGTTTTCTACACATTGCCATTGGGTAACATTAACCCAGTATTGCGTTGAAGCTATACTGACTCCACACTGTGCTTTAATTTCAGTTTTAGTTTTAGGGGTAAGTTAAGGAGTATTTCATTGCATTTTAGGGGATTCTTGTTTCATAGGAAAGTAATTAGCATCAGGTTCAGTGGTGAAATAAGTTCTTTGAATAGATCAGCAATTCTCCCATTAGTGTGAAAGTGTTATTCTTTATTTCAATACCTGTTTCATATTAGCGTTCTATTACACAGTATCATTATTTTAAATCAAGGTACAATGTCGCAGACCACTTGCTTTTATCAAGGAAACTGATTGAACAAAACCCTTAAAATGAGCTGATTTTTATTATATTATTTCACCCTGTTTCACTTGTTTGAAAACATCATTTTCCGAGTTGATTTGTAATGGCACAAGAGTTTGTGTTTTGAATAAACAGCAATTTCTCATTGCATTCCAGACTTCATTATCCTAACCTCATAACACAACCTGTAAATTGGGTGTATATAATGAGGGAATTCAATACAGTAAATGTGTTGTTTGGCTACAGACGAGCGAGCCATTTTAAAGAAAAGTGAGAACCCATTTCAGAAAATTACCTCTGGCTCATTGTGGATAAAAATGGGGATGAAGTGACCCATCCCTTTTTTGTGTACATGCTTGAAGATGGCACATCAAGTAGTTTTCAGTCTATATGCGTGCCCATTTTAGATTCTGACCATTTGAACAGATTAAAGCCTGGTGCATGTCACTCATTATTTGCCTTCATGTTGTGGCTCAGCTCAGATAAAAGAGATTGCATTTTGCTTTAAATGCAACACTGTGTATGTAATGCATAACCAATATTCTGTTCATGATTGGGACAATATTGTCCCAGCATGCATTTTGCTGTGATTGCATATGATGTTATATATGCGTATGTGTGTTCGTTACATATTTTGAGTGTTCCTTTATGTTAACAGCATAGCTGCAGTGAAAACATGATTGCAGGGTCACACGGTCACGTGATATTTACATTTATAAGATAAACTACAATAATTTTAAAAGTCTATGAACAGGGCCAACGTGGATAGAAAATCCAGGGTTCTGAGTACAATTATATAAAACTGTAAATGACTACATTTAATAGGCTGAAGATTTGGAGAACATGGTCAAATGGTGGTGTGTGTGTGTGTGTGTGCGCGAGTAATGTTTTAATGTGCATTCATTTTCAGAAAGACACTAATGACTTACAGTTTCGTTTCGGTTCTTGTTTTGATTCTCCACTGTGCTTCAAAGGAACCAACTGTTAACTTTGGGATAATAAATTGAGTTCTTACAAGTTTCGGTCCTTCTTTCCATTCTCACGGTGTGTCTCTGTCTCGCTCACACACTCACTCACACACACACACACACACACACACACACACACACACACACACACACACACACTCAGGGGTAACTGGGTTGTTCGCTGCTTTTAAACTACATCTTGGATCCAGTTGAAATTCCTTTCTCCTCATCTCATTTCCTGTTGTAGCTTTCTCCAAAGCTAACCGCTCTCCAGTTTTCTATCTGACTGACTTCTCTCTCTCTCTCTCTCTCTCTCTCTCTCTCTCTCTCTCTCTCTCTCTCTCTTGCTGCAGTCTTCTTCCTCTCTCACCCTTGATTGAGTACACTGCTTGTATTTTTCTCAGCAACTACCCCCCCTTTGCTCTCCTTAAACCCTGTGTTTCCCAGGCCTGCTAGTCGAGCACGCAGCCACTGAAAGCATTCACGCCTGCGTATCCTTGAATGTGTTCATGTCAGAGAGGATTAGAATAACGAGCGGTGCCTCTGTAACTGTACGCACGAGTGTGGCCGACTGAAACTAGTCAACAGGGGAGGAAGAGGAACAGAGCGGCACATTCACCGCGTCCATTACGTTGCTTCAATCACTTGCGTTTCCTCATTTCTTCCGTCTTTTTCGCCTCCCTTTCTTCACTTTCCTCTGCAGGAATGAGGCGGGGAGTCGACCTTTTTTTGACGCTCTCGCCCTCTTCGGAGCGTTCCTGTCATCATTAGTTCTCTGCAGTTGTGCTCAACGCCCCCGTGTTTTTGCGTGCACGCCACACAGCAGTCACACACACGTGCCAAGAGTGTGTCTTTGCGCTGTGTGTTTTGCTCAGATACTAGGGCAAGATATTCTCCAAGGGCAGCTGCAGTGGTGCTTGATGAAAAGAGAAAGCTGCTGCTGCTGTTGTTGTTGTTGTTGTTGTTGTTGTTGTTTTAAAATTTTCTGCTTATTTTGAATCTTGAGAAGAGACGACGCATTCCTCTGGAGGAAGCAAACGAGGGAGAGATGTGGGGGGAAAAAAGGGGAAGCAACCAGAAATAGAGAAAAGTGAAATCAGGTTAAAGCTAATTTTGAAAAAGGAAAACGAAAGCGACTGTGAAAAAGCAAAAGAAAGCAGGTTCAGACAAAAAGAAGAGGAAACGGCAGCACATGGACCAGAATTAAAAGAAAATGAGAGAGAATGATAGACGGGCTGAGACAGAGGATTACAGACTCTGGTTTTATAATAAAGTCTTTAATCTAACGTGTTGAATGGAGGTTACTGGAGAGGCTTATCCTTTCTTTGGTAACAGACTCACTCTCCATCGCACATAAACACACAAAACTGAAACTTACATACTCCACCCTCACTGCCGTAGTAAATAAATTCTCCAGTGGCTGCTGCTTATCCACTCATCCAGGAAGACAAATGTCCAGCACCTCCATCTCCCCCAAAACAGGGAGCTGCAAGATGCCACCCTGTATCTGCGCCCCGTAGCTGTACCTGTGGGGTTGATGCTGCTTCAGGGACGCTGCTTGTAGCTTAGCATCTTTTAGCCTAATAACCACAGACTGCGTGTTTTTTATATTACTGGTGACCATTTTGGTGCAGTATAAAAATCAACATACAGACACTTAGCTAGTTAGCTTTAGATGTCATCACAGTCAACATTTGTTGTGGCTGCCTTTATCTTTGTGATGCAGGTGGAAGCAACAGTTGTTCTGACGAGTTTCCAGGCGATGTGTTCAGGTGCCAAAACACAGTGTTTGCCGGTAGTAATAATAATGATGTATTACACGTATGTAGCACTTTATCATGATACTCAAAGTGCTTCAGTGAAGGGGGGAACTCACCACCTGGGTGATGCTTGGCAGCCATTTTTCAGTGAAACCACCCATCAGCTTCAGGCAGAGAAGGAGGGAAACACTGAGATGGGTTGGCAATTTTGCCAGGACTCCCCCTTCACCTTGCGACAAGTGCCATGTGATCTTCAATGACCACCGCGAGTCACGACCACAGCATCCCCATCACTGCACTGGACTAGAGGGAAGCATACCCCCTACCGGCCCACCAACACCACCTCCAACAGCAATTTGGTTTTCTCGTGAGGCCTCCCACCCAGGTGTTAGCCAAGCCCACACCTACGTAGCTTCGTCTTTCTTCAGCATGGCTGCTGATCACTGTGATTACTTTTTTCAGTAACAAATAGTGTAAAGGAGTACAATTTGAAATTACATTACAGGTACTAATCCCATTAATGCTCCGACATTTTATCGACTTGATTGCTCGTCTTATGAGGAGTTTTTGGAGGGTTAATATCAGTTATCTTGCCACAGTGGCGGGAGGTGGGGGGAGGCAGTTAGCTAACAACACAAGAGGACAGATGCGACTCTTAGTAATTCCAGAGTTAGAGTGGGCGGGTGTGTGCAGAGCCGTGTGCAGTCACAGAGGCTAAGCTAACTCCTGGATGCTCAATAAAGCTCTTCAAATTGTAGAGCTCCCTGCTTGTTAGACCACAATGTCTTTTTTTCTGTCTCTGCATGTGTTAAATACAAAGGATGCAACTTGTGGATCTGGAGGATTTGGACAAGTAATGTTATAGTTATTTTAAGTAATGTGTAATGAGTAATTAAGTACAGTAAGTTCGCTAAGTCTGTTTCTGTTGCACGTTGTGTTTTGCTTTTATCTCTACACCAGCTTTTCCACCTCAGCCAAGCGTGATAACTTCTTTGCAATATTTCATTGTTTCATTTCAGATTTTCTGCATTTCCGTGCACCTGATTTCATACGCAAATTGAAAATGTGACACTTTCTGAATTACGTCAAACGTATCGTGGGCATTCCTGTATCGCAGTACATATATCAGTGGGTCTGACTCAGATGTTGAGGCTTTCATCTGCACTTGGATCCACCTACTCAGAAAGCTTTTTACCTGCATCACCGCACATCAGTACGACTAGATGTTCATCATGATGGATTACCTATCATAAGGAAGTTTCAAGTTTGTGCAAGCTGATTTTCATGCTATATTGGCAAGAGTTCAATCCGTTGGCTGCTGCCACAGAAAAATGTACTCATCAGCCAGCGAGGGTTTTGAGAAAGGTCAGCGGTAATGTAAAAAATACACTATTTTGGAGTAAAACGTGCTAAAACTTGCTGTTTATGTGATATACCTGGATACCATGAAATATGAAGACAAACTTTCTAAGAATCGCATGGTCACATCTTTTTTTGTAGTTGTTTTCCAGTCTGCAGTAGCTCTGATTTCGGTACAAAGATTTGTTTTTACGTTGCAAGTTGAGTCATTAAACACACACGCTCATTCACACACAGAGCTGAGAAAGCTGTGGTAATCCCATGATGTTTTGGTTACTAGGATGACCCTGATGGTGCAATCCAATCAAGGGACCACACAGGTTATGAATAAGAGCCGCAGGAAAACGGAGATTGGAGGGAAATCAGAATGCACGGGGAGAATGAGGAGGATTACAGGCGGGAGATAAAATAAATGTGGGAGAATAAAGGAGAGAGAAGCGGAGGAGAGGAGGAGATAGGAGGGAGATCTAATAACAGTGGGAAGTAAAGGGATAAAGGCAGAGATAAGAGAGGCTTACGTCATCGCTCTGCTCTCACACATAAACACAGACAGAGCAGCGTTCTGTGACAACAAACCGAAGCCGTGGAGTGTGTGCCGTGTTTTACAGCTCAGGTGTCTCCTCAATATGTGAATGAATGCTGTTATTGTGAATTGTTGTGTAATGGTCCACATACTGTGTGAATCAGCCTCCAGAGAAGCAGTCATAACACTGTGTTGTATTACAAACCCCACAGCGGGCACTTAATCACCTCTGCTTGTCTCAGCGTGGTTTTATATTTATCCTCTGCGTTGAATTATGACCCAAAGGTAGAGATGTGGGTTCTTTTTCATAACTGGCCATTCATCGCTCTGATTGCAGACTGAAATCATGTATTTTTCAAAGACTTTTTAGTAACAACAGCACACTGTGTAGAGGAGCAGAGCAAGCTAAAATGATAAGTCTGGCATTTTTTGTATGTTTCTTATCTTCAACAAATCCTATTGAAGGACCAGTGCTTGTTTTTTGGATGACCCCCCCCCCCCCCCCACACACACACACACACACACCTTTCCAGTGTTTGAGTAGGGCGGGCATTGTCCATCCATTTCTGTAACTTCCCAAAACTGCCAATCCAACATTCACACCGACGTCACACAGTGATTGGCCGGCTGTGTTGGAGGTGAGAAAGGAACCAGAATTTGAGCTTCTCTCAAGCTCTCTTTTTTTCATTCTTGATGCAGCTATTTCTGTCAATTTACATGTGAACGTTCAGAACTACAAATCCCTTCCAGAAGAGACTGTCATGGTCAGAAACAACGTCGTGTGAACTCAAGTGCAACCCAGCACATAGTCTGACTTCCATGCCCTTATCCAAGCCCACTGATTCCTACTGAAAATGTAAATCTTTAAAAATATGTCACAAATAAGTATTTTCCTTTTTTAAACCTGGCAAGTAATTTCCTAAAAAAGCTAGGCGCTGTAGCTTATAGCAAACGTTACTTAAATATGAGTAATGCACATTTCCTGCGGACTATTTTCAGGCGTGGATTAACACACATTTTGAGCTCTTGTCTAGTGAGTATTATAAACAGCAGCCGGTCAGTGTGTGTGGACTGCCCATGTTCATTGCGCTGAAGGACTGATGTTGTGGCCCACTTATGAGTTTTTAATGGCTTTTGAACAAGAGTGGAGCTCTCTGGCACCGGGAGATATCTTTATCTGACTGGGTTTTTGCAAATGACGACTCACTCGACTGCAGTCATCTGTACTAGCTGAGCTCCTTACATGCTAATAGCTAATAGCTAATAGCTTGAGGAGTTGGGTCCCCGAGACTGGCAATGCCATGTTAAGAACAAAGACTGACTAACTCTTCAGAGTTAACTTGAATGCATCAGTTTTGGACCAACTTCCTGCAGAGGCGTTTATGATACCAACCATTTGTGAACTGTGGATTGATTCTATTCAGGAATTCGGGCAGCCGTCGTCTCTGCGGGGAAAAGCCAGCAACAATCCTCCCTCCCGTGCATGATCATGTTTTGATTCAGAGAGAGCATGGAGAGGAAGGGCAATCCACAGAGGGGTCCGTTGTCAATGTGTTTGTGAGAGAGAGAGTTCAGAATGGGGCAAGGAGAGGCTGAGTGAATCAGTGTGCTGCACGCAGCTCTGCAATGAAACAAGGTTTTACCCATTTTAAATAGTGAAAAAAAGAAAATCAATATGTCAATGTTGACATTGTGGCAGGCCGCCACAAATACATAACTATATGGCAAACACTGGCTGACAATAAGAAGAATATAGAACATCACCAGACGTATCCTTTAAATAGTGACATTTCAGTGCAGGACTTTTGCTGAACTGGTCGGTCTCATGGCTGCAGAACAAGCCTCCAGTGTGTAAATAAATCACAGGTTTTATCCAAACAGTGTAATTGCACGTTAGCGAGTGGTTCATGACTAATGCGATTACTCAGCTCCTTCCAGTGATGGCATATGCTGCGTTTTCATAGTTGCAACACCAACTCTTCCTTCTCAAGTGTAAAACTGCTCCAGTGATACAGTTCTTTAGCAGTCCTAAATATAACCTGTCGGAACTGGATGGATGTGGTGTGGTGCTTCTCAGCCGCAGAGGTTACTGGAGGCGGCAGAAAAAAAAAAACATGTAACTGTTTATTGGAGTTGAGACCGCAAATGAATTAAAAAGTAAAATGGAACTGCTGTGTTCAAGTGCAGATATATTAATAGGAAAACTGACATCTTTAATCTGAAGTTAGCTATGTTTAGCTGATTTACAGTTGGTTATCCAGTATCAAATGTCAACTCTGTTCCCTTTCCCCCCCAGGGCTGGAAACACTGCAGTGTGTATGACAGCATTGTTTGTTCTGCCATAAATTAGCTCAAGCATTTCTGCTGCATAGTACATTTGAACCGTTTCGTAGTGCAGCAACAGAAGCGTTTTTCTTTCAACGGACCGTAAAATTGATCATTTTAGAAAATTTATTGTTTAAGCGTTAGGACCCCTAACCAAAGGAGCAGCAAAAAAGCCACACCAGTAGTATATTTTTACTGCATTTCTTCCAGTTTTTCTAGAGTAGTTTACACGGTGGACATCGTGTCCTAAGATAAATACCAGAGGTCACAAGATGATTTAAAAAAAATTCATATTGTTTGAAATGTTTTGCTCTAAATTTTTTCTCTAATATTTGCTCTTTTTCTTTTGAAATACTGGACAATTTTCCTTTTCAGAAGTCTAAAAATCCTTAAAATAAACAATTTAAGAAGGAAAAATCACAAGTGTCAAGAAACGTTTGCAACCTCTGTTGTAAAAGTGCGAGGGACCAGGCCACAGACTCATGCTGTCATCAAGAAGAAGCTACTCTCATGAAGCCAGACATAACAGATTTGCTGTAGCTCAGCTTGTCTGCTGAATGGCGGCATCAGATTCCCGTGCAGATAATGGAGCAAACAATGACGATGTTGGACCAACACTTGTGTAACTACAGACTACAGAGTCCTGTGGGTCCCTGGAGCCAAGAGAAACACAATCAGGAGCCGAGCACTGACAAACACAGATCCATGGCTTCATAAAGGAGAATATATTGCTCCTGAGGGACTGGAGCACCACCTGTGTGGTTTCTGTGTGTGTGTGTGTGTGTATGTGTGTGTGTGTATGTGTGTGTGTGTGTGTGTGTGTGTGTGTGGTGCGTGTGTGTGTGTTGCGAGCGTGTGTGCA
>JAPZEA010000001.1:12223477-12238490 GCA_029783685.1 Heniochus monoceros | reverse complement strand
TTTCTGGTTTTGGAAAGCAGAAGTAAACAATAGCACGGTTAATATGGTACCTTATGCTCTTAAAAAAGAGAGAAATTATAATTGTGGATTTTCATGATTTTCTGAAAGATGAACATGTAATTGAAAAATGGGTTAATGGCTATCTGACAATTGGAAGGAACCAGATTCACTGGTGTTTTGTCGCATTACTTCAGGGTAAATGTAACAAGAGTTGGAGCTTGTTCTCCTAGTATTTCTGTTGCTTTGGAAGCGTAAAGTTATTCTTGTTATTCGTACTTCAATCAGTCTTGGGTACTTTTTCATAAAACTTGCTGACTGATGGTGTTTTTGTTCGTGTTAATGCCCATGCTGACTTGGTCATGTTGTGAACATTCCCCCCTTGGCAATAGCTGCATAATTTTAAGAAAATATGTCAGAAACTTCAATGTAATGACAGAATAACCCGAAAATTAAAACAATCTTTCAGTTTAGGCCCCGACTTTCCTCTGCCATTGTTGCTGAAGTTGTCTGCTGTGTTGGCTGCAGTGCTCTGTGTGACTGTGTGGTAAGGGGGGGGTCTGTGAGTGTGACTGGCCAGCTGGCTACATAGCTATTGCTGCTGTTTATTACATATCACATGCTAAATGCAGACCAAATCAGTATGCACTGCTAGTATAGTAGGCAGTTTTGAATACAGCCAGTTTTTCATTATTGTTGCAAAATAGCTTTTGTCCGTAGTCAGTTGGGTTCTTAACAATGAGCCAGGGAGGGATAAACACACCAACATACACTCATACCTGGCGTTTTTCTGTTACAACAAGTCTTGTATTATTGACATTTGTCCTGGGATGAAGGCTTCTTGCCTGAGGCTAAATGGATGATTCCTATTCTCTCCTGTGAGTCACATTTAGTCAGCTTGTCATGGGAATTAAAAAAGCATTTTTTGGCCCCAAGCTCTCTTGTGGAAAATAATGCTTATTGGAAATAAGACTGATTGTAAAACATTTTACTAAGCAGTGAGTCCTCCATGTATTCAGTTTGCTGCCAGCAGTTTAGTAATGGTTAACCAAACAAGGAATATTTCTGAGAGAGATGGATCACTTTAACCAGATTTTGATGTTCCTGGTGTCACTACAGGTGTGCCGGGGATGGAACCAGGCTTTTCACATGCCAGAGCTGTGGCGGTGCTTTGAGTTCGAGTTGAATCAGCCAGCCAGCTCCTATCTGAAGGCCACACACCCAGACCTCATCAAACAGATAATCAAAAGGCACTCAAACCACCTGCAGTATGTCAGCTTCAAGGTAGGAACTGAGTTTGTAGCTCAGCTGGTTAGCCTGAAGAAGAGAAGTGTGTATTCTTATGTTCTGTTCAAATGTCACTGGGTCAGTTTCTCTCCCTCTGTGCTGCTCAGGTGGACAGCAGCAGAGAGTCTGCAGAGGCAGCTTGTGATATCCTCTCCCAGCTCGTCAATTGTTCTTTGAAAACATTGGGGCTCATCTCCACGGCCAGGCCCAGCTTCATGGAGCTGCCCAAGGTAAGCCTCAGTATAATCTTTATTTCGGTGTGTCTTCATCGGCAGGCAAAGCTCAGACGCTGTATTGTCTTGACAGACACATAGTGCCACAAGTTTTAGACGACTGTTATAATTGTAGTATTACAAAATGTACTTAATTATCGTGGTTACAGTCCACTGAACTGTACCATACTGTAGGGATGTTACAGTTCACCAATTTAAAGCTATGATGTCTGACTAATGTCAAAGACGCAGCTGGTTTGATTAATGCCAAGCATCTTTGTGATGGTCTGTAATTTAAGATCTCAAGTTTCAGCTAAAAACATTGCTCTCATTTCTGTTTCTGACGGTTAAGCTTGGATAAATCATAAACAAAGTGGTATGACTGAACATTTGCATGTTTGTTTTTAATTTATGCATATAATCTAAAGGAACACTGGAATTTTTGAACACTAGTGGTGCTGTGGAGTGGGGGTGGATGATATGACCTAAAATTTCTAATATTTTATTTTTTTTATGGTGAAGGTATTATAAAAATAAAATGGATACTCCACTCAAAACACAATTCTACCTTTTGTCATCAAAACATGAATGTGTATAATGGCTCCAAATAGTAATTAAAACGACATATAGGCCTGTTTTGGAAGGAGTTACCTGTCCCATAATGTATGTAGCAACAGACACACATACCGTTGTGGCATGCAGCCGAGAGGCTTTTCCTGTAACAACAAAACCAGCTGAGCTTGTGTTGTGGCCTGTAGTGTGGACATAACGTTAGGTCTGGATATGTGAGACTACACAACAAGTAACGTGTGTCCCCCTTCAAACTTCTACTATGGTTATTTACTTGACTTCAAATGAGCGTTGAAGTTCACACAGTTTCCACAGTAGCCACATTAGCTGCAGAATGTACTAATGCCAAACAGGCTAACCAGCAAATTAAACAATGAAGCAATATAAAAATTCCAAAAAATTCTGTTTCTGAGTTTGAAGTCCATATTGATCCATCTTTGAGCTTCAATTTTGAAGCAAGTCCTGTTTTGTATTGACCCTTAAAGCTGTCCAAAGTAAAATGATTAGCGCACACATACAGTCTTCCCATATAGAGTTTCCCAGCTGTTGTTGTGGGGACATTTCCATTTCCATCTTCACTTCCTCGCATGATGAGAGTAGATAAAGACTTTTGTGCTTGTTATGTTACCCTCCACATCCACGTGTTATCAGAGTCGGTGTTATAGCGAGGAAAATAGTAGTTAATGGATGTAACTCCAGTTCTATGAGTACGTGCATAGCCCTGTGGCTGCATGTTATTTTCAATTTGCTAAACCTTTTATCGCTGTAATGATTTCATTCTAAAATCCATGTCAGAACGTGACACTGGTGACAGTGACGAAACCAGTATACTGCTCACCCATATCGTGGAGTAAAGTTTTGTTTGTATTTTCTTCTGTACAAGCACATACACAAGAATGGACATACATCCAGATATGGGTGATATGATGTGACATTTCTGCCACCTGTTGAGGACAGTAATGCAAATATACAATTCTGCTAGATTGCGGTTGCTAGCTACGTCTGCATGTCAAATTGCTTGATGTTTCAGTAAATAAAGCTAGCATTTGGGGCTACCTTGATTACCAAAGAACCTGGATAACTAAACATTTCTCTCTTTTGCGCTGTTCAACAGTCTCACTTCATCTCAGCTCTGACGGTGGTTTTTGTCAACTCCAAATCCCTGTCCTCCCTGAAGATTGACGATACACCAGTGGATGACCCCTCCCTCAAAGTCCTGGTGGCCAATAACAGCGACACCCTCAAACTGCTGAAAATGAGCAGTTGTCCTCATGTTTCACCTGCAGGTACTGACAAATGGAAGGAGTGATAGATCAGGGGTCTTAATGATTAATAATTACTGACAAACCATTGTTACGTTGGTGCAAACCTTTTGTTCATCTCTAGAACTGTTTTTAGCAGCTGGACTCCAGAGGGAATGGTGGAAGTAAAAGGAATACAAAAGCACATGTCAAGGAGTTGACTGGGCTGAAGTGACTTGGAGGATGTGAATGTAGATGTGAGGGTACATTGATATTAGAATACAGATATTTTTGAGTTTTTGTTGAGATATAATGACATGTCAATTCAATAAATCACTTCCTAAATGTTACAGTAAAAAGGCTTATAGGCCTAAAAGCTATGGAGAGATTGAACATTGTCAGCCAACATTGCTTCATCTTTTTTTCTGTGCTCAGCCTTAAACAAGCTGCATAGGTTTATAGTCTCCTTTAACTTACTTGTCTCTCTATCCTAGGTATCCTGTGTGTGGCTGATCAGTGCCACGGCCTGAGAGAACTGGCCCTCAACTACCATTTGCTAAGTGATGAACTTCTCATCGCCCTATCCTCTGAGAAGCACGTTCACCTTGAGCACCTTCGCATCGACGTGATTAGTGAGAATCCTGGCCAACAGTTCCACACCATCAAGAAGAGCAGCTGGGACGCCATGGTGCGCCACTCTCCCAAATTTAATCTGGTCATGTACTTCTTCCTCTACGAGGACGAGTTTGGCCCTTTCTTCCGCGATGAAATCCCTGTTACGCATCTGTACTTCGGCCGCTCTGTCAGTAAAGATGTGCTGGGCCGTGTTGGGCTCACCTGCCCGCGTCTGGTTGAGCTGGTGGTGTGCGCCAACGGGCTGCGGCCACTGGATGAAGAGCTGATCCGCATCGCCCAACGCTGCACACAGCTGTCTGCCATCGGCTTGGGAGAGTGCGAAGTGTCCTGCAGCGCCTTCGTGGAGTTTGTGAAGATGTGTGGAGACAGGCTGACACAGCTATCCATCATGGAGGAGGTACTGGTTCCGGATCACCGGTATGGGCTGGATGATATCCACTGGGAGGTGTCAAAGCATTTGGGTCGTGTCTGGTTCCCAGACATGATGCCTACCTGGTAGAGCTTGGCAAGAAGATGTATGTTGTGTCCAGTTGTTTGTTTGTTTGTTTCTGTGTGTGCGTGCGCGTGCATGTGTGTGTGTGCGTGCAGGCGTGCATTCATGCATACATGTGTTACTTGCATGCACGGTTTTGCATAGTTGCAAAACTGTATTTTTTTGAGACAACGCTCATCTTTCTCTTGTTTTTGAGAAAGGCCCTTTGCCAGGCATTGTAAGTGTGTGTAAGTGTTTTTCTCCCTGAATGCGTGAAGAAATTACTTCACTTTATGTCTCGATGGAACATGTAAAGTACATTCTGACCTGTCATGTCGTTCCATGTGTCTAATTTTTATATTTATATGGATATTTATATCTAAATTTATTTGTTTGTTGTCACTCATAACATTTTGCACCTTGTTCTGACACCCTGCAGACTGGTTAGATGTGTTTCAGGAGTTTTCAGGGGTGACACTTTTCCTTGGGAATTAACAGGAATGTCTGGGAATTATTGGGAATGACTGGGAAATTGTGGGGTTATTTTGTGTGTACAGCGTCAGTCTTTTTTGTATTGTGTTCAGGCAGATACATAAACATTTTGCCATATTATGAGTGGGTAGAAGTACAAATCTTTTGAATAGAAATCCGAAAGTTCACAGTTGCAGAGCTTTATTTCGGTAATGTAAGTTGCAGATACATTCAACAGTCATCACCACACTGAAAGTAAATGAGGTCAGGCAGTGTGGAAGTTTTGAAAATGGGAATGATCACTATTATAAGCTAATATGTTTTCTTGAGTTTGAGTTAAGATCACCACAATTCCCACCATTAACTATTTTTTATTGTTGTTGTTTCTGACACTTTACAACCCAATTAATGACTTATGGTGACTGTACAGGAATAAGAAACATTTAATTATGAAGGGACAGTCACCCTAAGTGTGAAGCTTCTCCATAGACAGGGTGGTTAATCACATAGCACATAAGAATTACTTGTTGAATTCATACGTTTTTGCTTGGTTTTGGTCTCCATGAGTCATCCACTCCTGCTTCTTATCATCATGTGTCAGTTTGATATCCTCGGATGTGTTTCTCAGTCACTGCATCTCATTTAGAAACAGATCTGTCTGTTTCTCTGCCCTCCGATTTGATAGAGGACGATGGACTTTGTTTGTTTGTGATGTGATGATTTACTTTGGCCATAATAATTGTCTTAGTCTGTATATACTGTGTATATACCAGAGTGATGTTTGAGCATATTTTTTGTGTAATGTACAGTGACTATATTTCTACATTGCCTGACCCATGTTCCGATTATAATTGTAAATATCAAAGTGTTATATTGCAAAACAAATGGGAGGGACAAATTTTAATTGTGGACATCATATATCTATACATTTATCCCACTGATGCACTTTTATTCTAATGAAGGACCCAAGCAGATGAGCTGCAAGGCCATTAGGGCATGAAATTAACAGATTTTGCAGCCAAGTGACAGTACATTTTGGCAGTGGTCACTAAACCTCAATTCCATGAGTCACTCTTCATAACTTGCTTTTTAAGGAGTTGTTTTCTATTACAAACACATTAGGCTCTGAGAAATTGGCAGGTGGGACTGTTTGATTATTGACAACTGAGCCACAAAACTCATTCTTAGAGGCTTCTGAGACAAACAAAACCTGCTTGACTGCAAAACAGTTGTTTTTCTAGTCAGTAGTTTACCCACGAAAGACATATTCTGCTTAGTTTATAAAATACATAAAATAGATTTCAGAAGTAAATGTACTTAAAGCTACAAACAAAAGGATCACCCTACAAGAAACTCTCAAATTGAGTGACAAGTCTTTTAATACACAGACAAAATGTTTTAATGCTTACTGATGCTGTTAAAAGTTGTTAACATCAGCAGTAAACAGCTAATGATAATAATAATTATGACCAGTTGACAAACACACATAATAGATATTTTTTGTATATGAGTTCAGCTCAAATTTATATTGTAACATAATTAAGGATTGAGGATTTAACTGCTAGTACAGGGCTGCACAATTATGGCCAAAGCTGTAGAAACCATGCCATCTGCTGGCCTACAAATTTTACAAATCAAATTGATAGTGGTCTTTTATCTTAAGTCCTAGATCATACTTACCTGTTGGATCACCCACAGACCCCTTTGACCCTAATGTTATTGATAAAAATATGAAACTCTTGATCACAGTGAGGTCATTGTGTAGCCCTCAAGACAGGATAGTGTGGCAGCTGAATGTTGATGTGGCTGAATGTTTGCCTGAATGTGTATGTATGAAATATTTATGTCTGTTATTTTTGTTACAGTTGGGTGAAAGAATAATAGTTGGGAGATGTGTTAAGGTGGACTTATCAAGGATGTTGTTTCCTGTGGACTTGCTGAAAGATAACACCCTTGGACTGTGCAATGAAAGACCTGTAAATCATTATGTACAGTTAAAAATGGATTATTGTTTTACAGGGTTTATATTCATCCTTTTTTGTGTGTTTTGTTTGCAAATGATAATTGAAAAAAAATCACTATTTCACACTAATATTTCTTGAGTTGTTGCCCTCTAATAGGGACCCATTATGTCTTAATTTTATGTTTCTGTTTCTGAAAATCAGCCTGGCAATGGACTTTGTCCTTTACTGACTTACAGTACATTTTATTGTGTATTTATAGAACCATGCCATCTGCTGGTTAATTGTAACTGCATTTGTATTCAGTGCTTATAGATGATTATTGTAATATTCAAGGAAAGGCAGATTAAGGGCTGCAGTTTTTTTTATAGAGAGATTTCAGTGACAGTGTGTGTTTGTATTTTAGTTAAACAAGACTGCATTGAGCTGAGGAGATTTATTGGAAAGCCACCTCTTGTATTTTTCCCAAAGACGTGTAATATTTCAGTTAAGTTCATAGCCACATTAAAAATGCCTGTTTGAATAGGTATTCCATGTTTGAATTATAAAGACAATATTTGCTTTAATTATCTTGTAGTGTTTTTTTCAGCTTGTGTTGTACAGAGCTTGACATGCCTGTTCTAAGACGAACTAAGTTTAACCATGCATTTAGTGACACAGTCACACAAACTATTCTAGGGAGTGGAAAACATCATGTTAGTCATCAGAAATGAATTATGTTTGCACACCCTCAATATTTTGATCCACAGTAAACCTTTAGATCAATATGTTTATACAAGAGCAGACTGTTTGTCTGCTCTGCAGCCATGCCAGAGACACAGCAGTGCTTTGAGCTAAATGCTAACACCAGCATGCTAACATGCTCACAATGTTAAAATGCTAATGGCATAATGGTTATCTCGTGCACCGTCTTAAATTAGTGTTACCATACTAACGTTTGGTAGTTAGCATTAAACACAAAGTGCAGTTTAGGCTCAATAGAATGTCATTAGCTTTGTAGGTATTTGGTTAGAAACAACACTATGGCACTATGAAAAGTCAAAGTATTCCCAAAGTGTGATTCATCGTGAGGAGACCATTAATGTCTGTACCAAATTCTATGGCTATACAGGCAAACAGGCTTCATTTGACCCACCCGAGCTCCACCCAAACTCCACCTCTTTGCCCATTTTTGGATTAGCTGGGAGTTGTCACTGAAGTCGGGCATTGCCAAGATGGCTGGAGCCACTGTCAGAGACAGTGGCTTTTCAGAAACCTATGGGTGACATCATGGAGACCACGTCCATGTTTCATACAGTCTTTTCAGGGTACAGACCCTGGATACAGTAGTTCTTGAGGTATTTCAGTCTGACCAAAGTGGTGGACCGGGGTAAGCGACAGGCCAGTCACTTTAATCTCAGTGAAATATGATTAGCTAAGTAAAATCTTGTTCTGTCCTACAGCAGATAATATTCTTTGAGGCAGTCAAGAGTAGGTTGAAAGCAAATTTGTGTGCATAAATTAAAAGTAAAATCTGAATTGTCTTTGCTTTTTTAAAGCCCTTTTCACATAGCTGGATTGTCCTAAATCCTGAGTCCAAACCTCAGTTGGATCCCATGTTTCCTCACCCCAGTCTGTGATCCACACCCAGGTTTAAAAAAAGCCTCAATATCATCTGGATTTTTGGCAAACCATTCCTGAACTGACTCAGACTGAATGTCAGTTTGAAAGCACCCAAAGACTAAATAAACTAAGCTAAGTAGGTCTAAATATGCCAGCGATGAACAAATCAGCAACAAATCTCCCTGTAAGAAAACTGGCAACGAAAACTTTGCTGTCTGAAAGAGTGACTTTGCTCATATGAACAGCATCATGATTTGAGACTTATCCTGGTTTTAATCAAAACCAGGACATAATGCTGGAACATTAGAAATCTAGGTTATTCATGTCCATGTTTACGTGACTGTAACAGTATCCAGATTTACTGTCTTCATGCAGGTGTGTCCTCATTCCTCAGCATCTCAGAAAATCATGTCTGTAGTTGAGAATGAACACAGTTCAGTTTCAAGCTGCATGGGCCCCGCTGCATTTATCTGCTAGACTTATCTTCTCTATCATATCACCAGTAATGGAAAATGAGAGCGATAATAAAAGACTGCACTACTGAAGTCAGACTTAACCTGAATTTCAGTGTTTTAATCATCATTCCATCATTTATTTACCATCATATTCTCGATTTGTCTGCAGTATGTCACAGTCAATTTCACATGTTCACATTTCTATGACAAATTAGGATATCAGATAAGCAGTGCACCTCCCAAAGGACATTGTAACAGGATGCCTCACACCAAACATCTATGGTAAAAACTATATCTGTAGTCATGTCTCCCCTAAAATATTTTGTTGCAGAAGCGGCTTGGCCTGGTTGTGTATTTTCAGCGGCTCAGATGCTACTGAATGATCACAGAACTATTATAGGAATATTATAGGAATACTACAGGCAGCAGTGTGTCTCTATGATCCTCTTGCTCTTCTATGATTACATGCTGCTGCTTATGTTGATCATGAAGGTGACAGTACTCTATACACTATATAGGCTACAAAATAGTATAGAATTGGGTATTTATAGTATATAGTTCAGAGAATATTATAGATCCAAGATGAAACCTACAGAAGGTGGGACTGAAAGCAATAGGTGCAATTACAAATCTGTCTGCTACTTCAAACAGTGCAGACAGCACTGTGGATTTGTCAGTACATACAAGTAGCACTGGCTCTTGATATTTCAGAGCCATGGCCAGGCCACAGATATTAAGGCTTTGTTCAGACTGCAACCAAATCAGATTAGTTTCTCAAATCAGATCTTTGAGACAGACTGACCACACTGTTCTTTGCATGTAACGACACAGCCGTCAATGCCTGTGTATGATGGTGGTGCAGCTTTCCAGCTTTGCCGGTACAGAGGCCTCCTCCCAAAGTATCAGCAGACAAATTGTTTCAGTGTGTCCACAGACTGTTGTTCTCTGTGTCATCCTCCATACCACTCTGCTAGTAGCAGCATGTATTCTGCTCAGCCGCTCTAATGCGCTTCCTTAACTCTGGATTTGGCGACGATGTTGTATGTCATGTTGCAAGTAATGCAAAAGAAACTTAGACACATCTGTAGAAATCTGATTGGAACTGCATTTCAAACCACCTCAAAATGTTTCAAAAATCACATTTCATGTGGTTTTTTTTTGTTGTTGTTTTTTTGTTTTTTTGCTGTCCAGACTTCCTAAAATCAATCTGGATACAATCTGGATATGCCGAAAAATGGATGCCGTCTGGCAGTGTGAACAAGGCCTAACTTGCACAAACCTCAGCCAGATAAAGGATCAATGAGTCAGGCAGACTAGACTAACATATTCATCTAAACCTGTCTGCCCCTGCACTCTCTCTGCTACTAGGGGATAGAGAGGAGGGATGGCAGGTTAATAGGGGGAAACATTTTGGTCATTTTGTTAATAAGGGAGATGGAATCCCCCCCAAATCGCCTGCTGCCTGTGTGGAAATTGGATCGTTACACAGAAAATGAATGAGTGTAATACAAAACAAGTAAATGTTATTTATACTGCACTTACTGTCCGAGCAGAATGCTTTCAAGGCAGGTATATAAATAACAGTAAACAAGAGGACATAAAAACAGGCACAAGGAAGACAGGACACATTCAAATAATAGCTCCATTAAGTGAAATCACATAAAAGACATAACTTGAGTTCTGTCTCCTGTTCCACCCACAGCTGATAAAATTTTAAGTCGCAGGATTTAAAAGGACAATAAGTGATTTCTTGGATGGGGATTAAAGCTAGTAGCTCTTCAGGTGGGGACTAAGAGCTGATGAAGTCAGATTGCTGGTGTTACTCAAATCCTCATTATTCCTCCATTATTCCAAACACAGCTTTGTAAGTTTTATGAAGATTGTCAGCCACTGGGTGTTACAGCTTTGTCTCTAGAAACCTTCACAGGAACATTTTTGTAATTGGTTTTTGTCAAAATAGTCATTCAGTTGCTTTAAAAACTATATATTTGTATGCAGATTTGGAGACAGCTGTCAAACAGCACTGAAATGATGACCTGCGCTGTTGGAACATCATACCTGAAAAGCAAGTAATAAATCCTGGACATTTTGAAGGAGATAGTGTGAGTTTGGTGCCTATGAGGAGAACAGATATTACTCTGACTCCTCTGTACAGTAAGATAGTGTAATTTATTTCCCCGTACACACCCCCTCATGGGTGTTTTCACTTGTAGACCTCTTGACTGTGATGACATGCATTGTGCTGTACGTCTCCCTCTACTGGATATTGGATTTACAGGAAGAGATCTATGAATAATTTAACTTAATATATTTTAAATAATGATAAGCATCCCAGGAACTTCATTTGTGGCAAATACTACATGAATAACAAGTGCTTTTAAGTTGTGTTTGACTCACACACCCACCACGAAATCTGATTAGTGTTTCACAATTATTAAAAACATTTGTTTTGTACATATTTATGCATACTGTATACCCATATATGCAACATAAATATATGCATCTAGAATAATCCACAATATAAAGACAATGTAATTCAGTTTTTAATGCTCCTATTAGATATTTAAGTATATTGCCATATTTGTCTCCTCATAATAAAAAAGGGTGTGTACTGTGTGTTTGGTTTTGTTTTGGATCTTGGGAAGAGACATACAGTATACTGACATACACACCATTAATGTATTTATATATAAACCCATGTATCAGGTGTTTGTATGTGACCCTCTCTTCTGTAATCCAGACGAGACTCATAAAAACCCAGCTCTATCAGTCTGGTGTAGCAGATTTAGAAAGCTGGTAATGTTAACCTTCCATGGACACTCCCCCAGTGGGTGGCCTGAAGCCGCTGCCAGCTCAGAGCCACGGCACGGCTCTGCTGGGAGGGGACGGCACTGCGCCAGAGGAGTCCGCTCTCCTCTGAAAACTTTGGTAACTCGGCGACAGGAATTTAGACAGCAGTTTACCTCAATTTATTAGCTGTGTTTCTAAACTTGTCGGGCCAAGAGGTGATGCTGGGGGTGGCTGGAATGACGGGCAGGTAAGAGTTTTCGCTAGCTTGGATAGTAGCAAACATACACAACCGCTAACCAGCTAGCAGGCTAACTGGGGTAAAGTTAGCTAACGGCGACGCTACCACAGACACCCCCTTTTAAGACACCAGCAGAAATGTTATCATTAATGCATATGTTGGTCCACGGCAACAGGTTAAAGGCTGGTTCACAGTTGGTACGTTAACGTTATAGCTACCGCACTAACGTTTGCGAAATAACTCTAACTGTTCTTACCTACATGGGAGCTGAGGTTAGCATGCTAGTTAGCTGTATAGCGGTTAGTCCAATTAACTAGCTAATTTTTAATTGTAAGCATGGTGCGGATTATTATCAGTAATCGTCTCTGAACTTTAATGTCCTTTATGAGCGTTCAGGTATGACCAGGATCGAAGTTAGTTAAATTGACTTAATATATGTCAAGCTATTAATGTGGAGACATGATAAGCTAATATTAACGTAAGTGTGGTTGGGTTAGTTGACTTACTGTTATTTCATCGTAATATTCACATTTATGTTTCACTTGAAGACTCAGTCAGCACTGGCCTTGAACTTTATTGAACTAGTAACAGAAACTTCTGTATTGTTTCATAGTATTGAACTTTATACTGACAGTATATTATCTGAGTGTCTCTGTGTGTGGAGGAAAGACTGCACATCATCTCTCTGCTGGTTTCAGTACCTCTATCCCTTTACCAAATTAGGTGATGACTGTACAGTGAGTAAGAGTGTTAGTGAGCACCCCGACATATTATTTCCATTCTCAATGGTGACAGCTGCACCAAGCACAACAGTTAATGCAAGAGTTATGTGAGAAATGATAAACACTGGTCCAGCCTTGCATCCCAGTCATTTGTCAGCCTAACGTATGACAGGAACTCTGGGGAAGTAACTTACTAATGTGTATTTCCTTGTCTCCTGCAACAGCATTGCTAATGCCCTGGCCAATGCGGCCTGTGAGAGATGTAAGAGTGGCTTTGCTGCGACTGAGAAGATTGTCAATAGTAATGGAGAGCTGTACCACGAGCAGTGCTTTGTGTGTGCCCAGTGTTTCCAGCAGTTTCCAGAGGGACTCTTCTATGAGGTAGTGCACTCAAATAGTCACTGTAATTAATTTCACAAATCAACACAATGATGAGCCATACTTTGTGTGCACTGCATGTGTGGTTGTAATTTGTCTGGTACTCTTTTATATAGAGAATGGTTTGAATGTTTCTCTTGAGTGACAGAATGTCGATCTTCTCTTGACAGTTTGAAGGAAGAAAATATTGTGAACATGACTTCCAGATGCTCTTTGCCCCTTGCTGTCACCAGTGTGGTGAGTGTTGTAGGGCCTCATTCATTTAGAACTTGTTAAGATCAGTATTTGTGGGGTTGTGTGGACCCCATAAAGACTAGTGACCACTTAGTTAATAGGGACCCAAATAAACAAAAAGTGAAGAATAGAATTAGGTATTCAGATATATTCAGACTATGTCTATGTCTAATTCAGATGGACTGTATTTTAGACTTGGCACCAGAGTGCATGCTAGGTGTGCCTCAAGTGATTATTTTTGATGTTGCTTCCCTGTTCACATTTAATTTTATTTGAGGGGACTGAAGCTAGAGAGAAAAAAAAGACATTTGCACTTAGCCATACAGCTAGGGAAGGGGATTGTTTTGCCTTTTTGGGACCCCGTGTGGGGATGAACTTCAGATCCTTGCCTAGTTGTTTGGCGTTGGCAAATCAGTCGTGTGTGGGAGGTTTGTCATAACACAAGGACCTTAAAATGTTGAGTAAGCATTCATTTAATGCTGTCACAGACGCCTCTGTATTCATGCTGCACCAGTGGTTCCCAAACCTTTTCTGTTGATCCCCCTTTTTGTGCATGAAGACATTTTTGGATCATTGTCTGCTTGTTTATTTGACAGACCTTTAGTAAACATCTCTATGCTTTGCAAGCAGTGCATAGCAAAGCATTCGGCCCTCACTGCACCTCCCATTTGTAACCACCCCAGTTTGGGAACCATGGTACTACAGTACATACGTGGACGTAAGGATCTCTGACATCCATATGTTGTTAACAGAGATCAGATCCCAGTGTATCCCTACTGATCTTTAAGGCTATTCATACATTTTATTTAGAACTTCCCCCTTGTGTTTAGATCACCCAGGATGCATTTTAGTGCGACATAAGCTTAATTTAAATACTGCTCGACTGTGTCAAGGGAGAGACAGACATGCTCTAATTAAATTAAATGGACAATTAAAATTAAAATGCATTCAGCATTAAAGTGTCACTTTGAGAACAGTATAGAAAGCAGTGTAGTGCATTGTAGTAACACGATAACTCCATAATGAAGTGCTCATTAGAAACCACTGTACAGTACCCCAAAATAGCATCTAGTCCCAAGAAATATTGGAAAAGTCAAACTTCGACTTGCCTCAGGCTGATCTCTCACTTACGGTTTCCCTCAGGGGAGTTCATCATTGGTCGTGTCATTAAGGCCATGAACAATAGTTGGCATCCTGACTGCTTCTGCTGTGACATTTGCCAGGCTGTGCTTGCGGACGTGGGGTTTGTCAAAAATGCTGGCAGGTAAGTATCCCATCTTATTACAGTCTTAATATAACTGTGACAGCCTGTAAAGCAGGTGGTTACACACACATCAAGCTGGTTACTCACTCGCTTGCTTTCTAACAAATAATGGAATTTTGAGCAGCCGTGACAGAGTATGTCAAAATATTATTTGACGCCGCAGACTCTTTCTTGACACCCCTAAATTCTGTCCTCCTCTCTCCATTTCCCTCAGGCACCTGTGTCGCCCATGTCATAACCGTGAGAAAGCTCGTTGCCTGGGCAAGTATATCTGCCAGAAGTGCCATGCCATCATCGAAGAGCAACCACTGATCTTTAAGAATGACCCCTATCACCCAGACCACTTCAACTGCAACAACTGCGGGTCAGCCTTTCCGCTCCACCTCACTATTTAGAACAGAAAACAGCGCGCTCTTAGCTTCAGAATATATCTTAGGTCCACATGAAAAATGATCAATAACAGCGGGTTCAAAGCCTATGTTC
>JAPZEA010000001.1:12175844-12187390 GCA_029783685.1 Heniochus monoceros | reverse complement strand
CACTGGCCACTAATCTTTTTAAACAATAACCAACACATTCATAAAACACATTCATACCTGCACAGGTGCACTTGCTGGACTTTTCTTTACAAACATGCATAAACTGCTCCTACATTCATGTTTCCGAACAGTTTAAGTGCACATTGTTTCCACTTCAGCTGTGTTTTTGTGATTTGGTCGGTGATTACTTCTGCTGAGAAAGTTGGGATTGTTCTGTTACTTTCACACAAAGTGAACGTGTTACTTGCTTCCTGCGTGTGAGCTTGACTCGGGGTTGACTGGCAACCTTTCAATCACCTCTGGTCCAGCAGTAATAAGCTGTGAGTGGTGTTACAGAGCTGCATTATTACTGTAATGACACCATCCTGTATATTTCTTCACTCTGTTTGACTTCAGCTGTTTGGCAGCTCCTCTCCTCCATATTTCTCTCCCCATTCATCCTCTTATCGCTCACCTTGTGTGTGTGTGTGTGTGTGTGTGTGTATATATATGGATAATCTGATGTATTCACATTAAACATGAGAGATAATACTCCTTGGTCACACCTGGTAGACATACAACCAGTGATGAAGGATCCTAAGTAGATATCACTTTGTTTTAGGGGCTCACAAGTCAAAAAAAGCTGGGAACCACTGCTTTAAATGATCCCAGTGTGATCACAATGAAATGTAACGCCGTGTAGTGCAGCACAATCCGAGTTTAATAATGTACCCAGACACCAAACTGTATGAACTGCTGAGTACTGAAAGCAATTAGATCCAAACTGTTTTGCAGGGTGTGTGTGGCCTGAAATGAAAAATCCTGCAAAACAAAAAAGCCTATTATTATTACAGTAAATGTATTAGCTTTCATCAGAGTTTAAATGGCAAAAACAGCTTCAAAGAGTGACAGCTCTAACAAGGTAATACTGAATTAATTATTACAAAAATCCTGACGTTACCATCCCTGGCCAGAAGGGGGTGTAGGAGCCCCACGTGTCTCTCTCTTTCTCCCTTGACCTCTCATTCATCTGTGAGGGCTTATCACTCCACTATGTCTATAGTTTATGTGGAACCCTGAGCCATGACTACATAAGTATGTATATCAGTGGTGATGGAAGCAGGTAGACTGCAGATGCCCTGTTGATGAACCTCAACGTTTGATTGACACTAGCAGCCTGTCCCACTAGTTTGGATTCCAGGCGGCTGTTCACTCAACTTTAAATTGCTGCCTTACTCATTACTGCGGCAAACAGACAGATATTTGTTAATGAATCCACATGCTCCAGTAACCCTAGCTTCCTCGGAGACGCTGGGAGAGCACCTTCTTCTTCTCAGTCTCTTCTTGGGCCGGGTGGGGGTTGTGGTGGAGAGGAGTTGGGGCAAAGGTCAAGGGCGGGGTCACAGGGTTTTAAGATGCTAGGGTCCACCAGGCAGAGGTTATCTTGGCCTAATGGAGTGTTTAAAAGCTAAGAGATACAACAATACTGAGTGTCACTGCAGCACGCAGTTCGTCTCAGTTACACGGCAAAGGGATAACACACATTTGCAGTGTGTGCAAGTACACAAACTATATGTATGTGACTATAATTAGGTTCAAAAAACATTTTACTTAATTGATTTTCTCTGTTGTATTATTGGCATTTTCTCTGAGTTTTTAAGATACTTTAAAAGATGCTACTTTGACAGCAGATGTTTCCTGTCATTCAAATGAAGCAGATTTAAAATGAATTGAAAGACAGCTCAACACATGCTGAACTGATGCCATTCACACTAAGCTAATTTTTATTATTGCTGTAACACATCTGTTGGTGGTTTTCATGAGGAGATGTTTATGTGGTCTGAAGTAAAGAAGAAGAAGGATTAATTTCTGACACTGCATCGTGGTAGAAGATTAAGCAAAGTGGTGATAGTATCTCAAAGTATGTGCTGCACTGCACATCACAAACAAACTGCAGCTGTAGAGCTGGCTCATGTAAAGTGATCCTCAAAGACAAGTGCCTTTGATTCCAGCTTTTGAACTGAAGCAAGAATGTTGTCTAATAATAAGCCACGCTGTTATGAGATTACATCCATCTCAATAAGTGGGTGCCAGGTGAGTATTTGTGGTGGGTGAATGTAATGGGATTACAATACTGGACTGACAGTAATCACACTGATTTGATGAATGTGACCGCAGTGATTGTGATGACATGCTAGCATCATGGCCAGAGCAACCCGACAAATTCATAAAATTAGACAAATGACCATTTCAAACAGTCGAGTTAACATGAGTAAAATCGGTGGTCAGTGATTGAAATCTGTGAGCCACCGCCACCTCCCCATCCCGTAATTCCACCGCTACCTCCAAAGCCCCTCTAACCTTTCTCCTGCACACCCATCTGTCAATCATGTTCATTGCAGCATAGCAACATAAGGACACTTGGTTCAGTGTTAATTGAACCCTCACGGTTTATATTGGAATAAACCAACATCCCTTATCTGTTATTCCTGAGGTAACCCTTTGCGGAGCCATTATTAATCACAGCACATAGCTCAGGGAACATCTATTGGCTGATAAAGCATTTGGAAAAACAAGGTTGGAGCCGGTTGTAGTTACAGATGTATTGGCTAAAGATGTACACGCTTTTATTAGTTTAAATCTTAAATGTAAGGCTGCTTTGTAAAAAAAAACGATATTGAAATGTCCTCTCATTCTCAGATGACTCATTGGAATGAAAGTGGTGTGAAAGACTATGCAAAAAAAAAGCCAAATTTTACCATACTTAAAGGTCACACCTATTTAAGCTGTAGGTGGTACATTTTGCAATTACATAACAAAAGTGTTTCTTAACAGTGTTTTACAGATGGTCACTTAGCGGCTCGATGTGGGTGCACTTCAAAGTACAGAAAAATGTGTTGCAGTCCAGAGATCCCAGGATGTTTAGGGAGTCAGTCTCATGGTGCTTTGCTTAAAAGCTTGTTCCTCCGGTCATGTTGAACGTGTCGAAAGGTATCAGTATGCTTCAAGGGATGTGCTTCTCTGACCATCTAACAGCATCTGAAACCCCTTTCTCAACACCTTTTTAGCATTAGGGAATGCTGGGGAACTGGGGAAGCTGCGTTTGACAATTTTTGCAACTTTCAGACAGGAACAATCTGGAAGGACGCTCATTTAACACAGCGATTAGCCTCTTTTTTTTTTGTTTCTTTAAATAACTGTGACACACTCTTTGGGTGTGCAGCCGACTGTGACCGCTTCGAGGAGAGACCGTTTGAAAGCGCACACAGTTATCCCCAGTTGTACGAGTCATTGTGTTGAGAAATGACACGCAAAAGAAAAGGAGGCAGTGGGAAGCAGCCCAACGCTTTGCCTTCAGGCCTGTTTGGATACATCGTGTGACCTAGTTCATTTCAAGCATACTGAACCCTTAAATGTAACAGGGTTTCTTTATGGGACAATGTCTGTTTGGGAGCTCGTGCTCCCCAATGGTACTTTCTGTACGAGTTTATAAATGTGTAAAATGTCATTAAAATCAATTTTGCTCCAGTTTTTGACTGAATACTTAATGGATCCAGTCTGTGTTCTGGGTGTAGCTTATCAAATTATGCCTGACATCTTCATTTTTGCCCTGATCGAATATTCAGTCGCTTAAATTTGGGCTTTTTGAACAGTGCTCTTGCAAATTAAGTCGTCACTTGATAGATGACGTTCTCCCTGTCAAGCTGGATCCCTTCAGGGTGATCCCACCAGGTTCTGCTGGAGACATTCTTTGCAGTGATCCACATTGTCAAAGGAATTTGTTGATGCCAAATTGGTACATAGTTTGGCTCTAAAGATGAGGAATCGGGTTTATTACTTTGAAAGCAGAGTGTTGCACGATCTTGCATCATGTGTGTTGCCATGTGGAACTGGAAATGAATGTAAAACACAGAATTCATGAAGGATCTGTCGGATTGTTTTGTGACAGGAGTGCGTTTTTGTGAACGTCTCTGCCTTGCTTTGTGTTCTCTAAACAAAACGACGGTACAACAGTGCGACGTCTGTGACAAAATGTCATGTCAGTTATTGTCTCCAGCTTCTTATCCGCTCCGGAGCGAGGATTGACGGCATTTCCTGCTCTGCCCCTCTCTTAATCAATTCAGAGAGAGAAGGTTAAAGTCTCCTCTCACAAGCCACCATTTCCAGCTTGCAGGGGAGCCTTGGATAGAGATCAGACTGCAATCAATTGACCGTCTGTGTCATTACAGGATTAGCTCTACCTACAGCATGGTCACACACATCTGGAAGCTTGCCCAATAATGAGCAGGTAATAGAGCAAGTGACTGCATGTCCCCTGGGGAAGATTAGTGCTCCATGTCCCATATTAAGCACAAGACCGGGGAGTAACAAATGGCAGGAAACAGAAATAGAGTTCACTGAACAACTCCGATTTCTCACCGTTTTTTGAGATTCTTTTCAATTAAAGTCATGGCTTGTTGGATCACTGACACACTTGACAGGACTGGACAAAAAATTCATTTTGGGAGACATTTACATTTATACACAACATCAAACAATATGTGATAATGTGCATCAGAGTGAGATGTCAGAGTCATCCTGTCCAATAAATTTTGGTGTCAGTTTTTGAATAATGTAGAGGTTTACATTACTTTTTATCATTTTTAGCCACGCTAGCAGTGTGGCTCTGCAGGATGGAGATATCGGCCTGCAGGTCGGTCCACCACTTTAGTCCCAACCCGTTCTCATTCACAGAGAGTCAAATACCGACACTTTGTCACGTCCCTCTGCGTCTCATCCAGAAGCACAAGGTTAACTTTAGTGTATGTCTGAGACGCACTGGGCTTGCCACCATTGTTAACCCACCTGTTGCCACAAAGCCTTTTCTAACACGTGGTTGATGTTGTCAAACAGTTGCAGTTTGGTTTAAGTATCAGAACTACTTGGTTTGGTTTTGGAAGAGATGGTTTCACTTTTGGTTTCTCTTTGGTCTCCCGGGTGAAAACTGTCCTTGTTTGACCCTTCCGTCCATGCCGCTGTGATCCCCCCCGGGGATCAATAAAGTATTTCTGATTCTGATTCTGATTCCATTTGCGGACTTTCTTGCCCCTTATACTATGTCACCTTGCTCTGACTGTCTAATAATGGTTTACATTAGAGTTAGTTGAAAGCCCTCATGCAGATGCTATAGGGTACCTTGTGTGTCTGTATGAGACCTTAGGGGCGTGATGAAGTGTTGTTATATGTGATTTTGTAGAGACATTCATGGTACTTGGAGGATGAAGCGTAATGACTTTGGAGAGCCCTCGACTTTGTCTTTTTCTCTTTGTCTAGACTTTGTCTTTGCCAACATGAATTTCAATTTTTTGTTTTTTAGTGAAATGTCAGTGTTCAGTGAAATTGCCATTACATTTGGTACCAGACATCCGTGGTGCTCTAATGATTTTGGTAATCCTACATTTTAGTTTATTTATCTAGTGCCACCAGTAGATAGCAGACAGTGATTTCACCTGCCTAGTGAAATATCTTAACATGTTCGTAATGGACTTGTACAAATATTTATGCTTTCCAGAGGATGAATCCGTCTGACTTTGGTGTTTCTTTATGTTTTTTTTTCTAGCACCACCGTATGGTAGACATTTGTGAAATGTCTCGACAATTATTGGGTGAAATTTGGAGCACATATTCATATTCCCCTCAGGATGAATCGTAACTAACTTTGGTTTTCCTCTAACTTTCTATCTGTCACCACCAGCAGGTCAAAACAATGTCACACATGTCAGAGTATACTGCTTGTTTTTGAGAAACACTGTGACAGACAGACAGACACACACACACACACACACACACACATGCACACACACACAAAGAGGTGCAGACAAACACACACCTTTACAATAACTACTATTCCCTGTTCAAGGTAGTCTGGAGAGAACTGTGTTTGTCCTCCTCCATCTCTGAGCTTGAATAGGCCTCATTCCTCTCAATAGTTCCTCATTATCCAGCCTGCTGGTGTTTGAGTTTGATTGATTGTTCATAAAACATGCATGACCCTCATGAATTATTGTGAGAGAACATCCAATAAATTGTTTTAGATGGCTTATTACAACAATGTTACTGGCCTTGCATATTAAATTATTTGCAATCCTGTAAATCACAGAGGCGATTTGAAAATAACCCATTAAAGGCATCATGGTGACATTTCTCCACTCAACAACATAACCATCTCTGTCACAGCTCTTTTTAATCACGAGGAATTTTGTCATCAATCACATTCCATTAGGCCTTTAATAAGACAGACAGAATCTGAGGAGATGAATCTGGAGGAATCTGCAGGGTTGGGAGAGGAGTTTTATGAATATTATCAGGTTAACAGTGATTAATGTTACTCAGTTATAGAGACACGACTGTAAGCCTCTTAACTTTCAACTGTATTTTTCCAAAGTACAATAATACCTTTTAGTGTAGCAAGTAAGTCTAATGAAAATAAGTAAAGTCAATAAAAATTGCATAAAAAACAATTAGGTTCAGTGGTAGAATCATATTTTCACACAATATTACCTTTTGAAAGATGCAAGTACACATCTGTAGTGAGGACACATAGTGAGTTATTAAATTCTCTCTGTGAACTCATCAAAAAATCAAGAAAACATCACTGGTTAAGGGCTTAATTTTGGCCGATTTCTGCAGAATTATTGCTTTCATTTATCATTCAGGTTTTAGATACCTGTCGAAAAGTAGAATGTAGCCAGAGTATGGATTCAGATATGAGCGCACCACGGGTCTTTGCCTGTGGACACAGAGCTGGCCATGCGTTTGAATTGTGTGACCCTCTCTCACCTTCCCCGTGTCCCATGGGTGAGGTGAGGAGGCAGGAGGGGGAGGAGAGGATGAGGTGGAGGGGACAGATGAGAGGGAAAGCAGAGGGGATGCTCACCCTCCGCCTCTGACCTTCGGGTACCAAAGGGACACGAGTCAAACTTTAAGAATAAACTTGAAGGACTGTGTGACTTGGGCAGCAGAGCAGCCACGGGGACTTCAAGCAAGACTTAAGTAGGAGTTTGTAAGTGGCCACTTTATGCAGCTTCACAGGGAGCACTTCAATGCTTGATCTTGCTTTAACTAATGTTAAATTGATGGTTTAGGGCAAGATGTCGACATTTTCATGCTAAATAAGAGTTGTGCGTTTTAAGAGCTTTGGTTAATTTACTTTTCCTTTTCAGACTTTAAAGTCATTTTTTCTTTACAGGTTTGTACAAATCTCTAATAATCTGTGATAAAAAAGGATGTCTTGTGAAGGAAACTGCCTACAGTAAATAGATACTGTTGTGATTGTATTGGAGACTATTTTGAAAGGCTGCCAGCTTTGAAGGTCCACAGAGTTTTTACACACTTTGTCCAGCTCAGTCCATGAAATCAAATGATTTTCACGACAGAAGGCGCGCAGGGTCAAGTATTGCTTTACACTCAGGTTCCAACATCTAATTTATTTGAACTGCAACTTCATTTGATTCTGGCTCATTTATTCACATTAAGATTCAAGTGTTGTAGTCAATGTGGCTCCTGCAAGCAAAGACATGAAAAGCACCATAGATGAAGGGAGAGGAGCCATGGAGAGAGTTGTGTACATTCACCACCTACCTGCACCCACTGCGTTTGATCCGAACCCCACGCCTTTGAAGTGTGTGCGCCTTTGTGCCGGGCCAAATAGGGATGTGTGAAAAACCTTGCATGCAAGTGATGTCATCATTTGCACACAAGCACACACAAATGTGTGTGCGCACATTCATGTGCACTTGTATCAACACACAGTCACACCCACACAAAAGGGAAACTAAATGGGAAAATGTTTCTATCACCCACAGATACATACCTTCAAAACCCTCATTTTCTTCTCTGGCTGTGGGCTATCTGCAGTGTAAATGTTCATTTTATCAGATTAAACTTTTCATGCTGGGAAGAGAAGAAAAAAGTCTCAAAATATACTTAGGCTTTGTTGCATTTTTTCTTGAAGTGGCTGACATCCATATTTCCACGTTAACACTGGATCACATGAGTAATTGTATGTGTAATGGAGCATTTTAGTGTCTTTCAAGCCAGTGTTATATCTTCTGGCCCACAGCTTTACTCGGTTCAGTCAAACTGCTCTCACTGTGCTGTTGTCGGCAGCAGTGGGCAGCTGTTTCCAGTGAAAAAGCTCTACAAACCCACTATACTCTACCTGTCAAGCGCCACATGGCAGACGCACAAAGTTAGCAACTTTCATGTGGAGCATTTGGCTGCTAAAGAGCCAGATATTTCATCAGGTGGCCAGCAGCACAAATGAATGCTAATGCTGCTCTATAACTGCTGGATGTGTAATTAAACAACTGTTTGCTAACAAGCTCAGCATATCAAGTTTATAAAGTGATGATTTGACAGTTTTGTGTTCACAGCTTGTTTCTGCTGCCCCAAGTGACGAAAAAACAATTATTGTAGATATATAGTAGAGCTACACTATATGGCCAAAAGTCAGTGGACACCTGACCACCACATGTATATATATGAGTTTGTTGGCCATCCCGTTCTAAAGCCACAGGCATTAATCTGGAGTTGGACCCCCCTTTGCAGCTATAACTCATCCAGCAAGGCTTTGTGCCCATTCAGCCAAAAGAGCATTTGTCATGTCAGGCACTGATGGCGGCTGGCCTCACAATTGGCATTCTAATTCCTCCCAAAGGGGTTCAGCGGGGTTGAGGTCAGAGCTCTTTGCAAGTCAATCAAGTTCCTCCACACAAAACATGTTTAACCAGGTCTTTATGGACTTTTCTTTGTGCACATGGGCACAAAGTCATTCCAGAGCAGCAAAGGGCTTCCCCAATCTGTGAAGCACAGTTGGCTAAAATGTCTTCGTGTTCTGTAGCATTAAGAAAACCTTTCACTGGAAGTAACCCTGAAAAACAGCCTCAGACTGTTGCCGAGCCTCCACCAAATTACATTTTGGGGTGGCACACAAACGGAAAGAGGGTAGAGGGGTAGTGTATCATGGTGGCCATGCCACCCCCCACCCCCCCTTAGCTGCACCCCCGAATTATACATTCCAATTATACATTCCCATAGTTAGCGTTCTCCACCAAACCCAGATTCACCCATCAGACTGCCAGATACTGAAGCCTGATTCATCACTCCAAAGAACGTGTTTCCACTGCACCGGAGTCCAGTTACAGTGTGCTTTACACTGCTCCAGTCGACGCTTTGCATTGCACATGGTGATATAAGGCTTATGTGCAGCTGGTCGGCCATGGAAACATATTTCATCAAGCTCCCGATGCGCAGTTTGTGTGCTGATGCTGCGTCTAGAGGCAGTTTGGAACTGTTGTGAATGATGCAACAGACGATAGGCGATGTTTACACAGTACGTGCTTCAGCACTCAGCTTTTGTGGCTGAGCTGCACTAAGGCACTTCCACTTCACAACAATAACATGTACAGTTGACTGGGCAGATGTAGTAAGGCAGAAATTTCATGAACGGACCGGTGTCAAAGGTGGCCTCCTATGACTGTGCGACATTTAAAGTCACTGAGCTCTTTATGACCCGTTCTAAATTCAAAATGTTTGAAACACCTGAACTCAGTGGTTAGTGGGAGAGTCTGCTGACCTTTGGCCATATAGTGAATCTATAGCTGAAACAACAAAAAATAAAAACAAAAAGAAAAATACAACCAAATGACTCTCTAAGTTTTATGTGAAAGAACTGTTGCTAGTACTGTAGATCCCAGTAAGATGTAACACCTCAGTCTGCAGCCCTGCAGCTTTAGTCACTTTTAACCTCCTGTTCTATTTCACGATATGGTATGATACAAAAACACCTGTCAAATTGAAGAAAGCCGTTCAATTTACGTATTAAGTATCGCACAGCACATTATCTACTCTGATACCAAGTACAAATAAAGAATATAACAAACCACAGAACATAAATTCACACATGACAAATTTATGCTCAGATTAAACCTTTGTGGTACATGTACCCTACACATAATATTCCAGAAATATTCCATCAATAATAGAGGTAATTATGTATTAAACAGTCCGGGTTTAAAGCAAAGCAAGGATGAAACAATTATCCAAACAACGAGCATACCTTCTGCGGTGGCTACAAACAATCACAAATCACACACAGTGAAGAGGTGATTTGACTCATTATTAGTTGTAAAATTGGGCTGTCTATTCAAAACACAATGGTCCCTGTCCAATTTGTGGACCCATTATGCACACAAGGCACATTACTTTTACAATAAGCACTCCAGCATAGCCATATAAACAACACATCTACAGTATGGTCATATATACGACAGCAGCAGCCATTTACTATGGAGAGAGAAAAACTTACCCTGTTTGAAGTGGAAGACCTTTTGTCCTTCACAGCAGAGAAAATGGTCAATAACTGAGTCATATAATTTCCCAGTGGACTTCCAGCACACAGGACTAATATTTTGGCTAAGTGGCCATATCTCTCCTGTGCACACATGTTCAGACTCGCTCCTTCTCCTCTACTTGGGTGCAGGTCCAGTTTTTAAAGTAGTTTCCCCTCCTATGAGTTTTTATTTTCAGTCAATGTCAATTTTGGGAAGCTGTTTTCGCTCAAATGACTGATCTTCACCGCTGCTAGTCTTCCAAAAGCGTGATAGCAGGTATCATGAGCACTGTCCTGGTTGTTTAATTCCAACATTCTGTAGCATTTATTTTTGCAGTCACGTGAAGTGACCACATCTGCATGATATTATCAAGACATGCTCTGCAAGGTTGACAGCACAACACTGTATACACAGTATTTTTTTAAACAAACTCACTTATAATTGAAGTATATTGTAATTTAGACCGGCTGTTTCACTGATTAGAAAAAAATACACTGTTTTCTAGTAAAGAAGTTGTAAAATCATTTAAAATGAAATAACAATAGGTGAAGTCTGGCTTCTCTTGTATTCTGTGAAAAAAAAAGCAGCTGGCAGGTGGATTGGTGACGCTCTGTGTCAGCGAGCAGCTTTAGGTTCCCGTAATGGAAAAAATAGTGCTTTATAAAGTGTCTGCTTAATAATTGACACTTTCATACTGACTGATCTTTGCTATAAATTAAGAAAATACAAACACACTTGGTGGGTTATGAAGAACTTAAAAAGATTTAAGGGGTTTTATTCCCCACTACATCCCCATCTGTGACCAGCTGTTACTGAATAAATCAATATGAAGCCGGCTGAATTCCAATTAGCAGATCTACAATTCCAAAATAAGATGCTATTTGTTCTGCAGACCACAGAAAGTTTCACTCAGAAAGAGCAACAAGCAAAAAAAAAAAAGAAAAAAAAAAAAGACACCAATATAATTTGATTTCTCGTCTCATAAAATGTTGACAATCAGAGACCCCCGGTTTTGATCTCTTTTGATCCAAAGCCCCCATCGGTCTGAATTGTTAGAAATGTGTTTTGCATGCTTCGCTGCTTGTGTAAACATACACGTATGTTTTATGTAACCGTATGCAAGAGCATTTTACTGTAAAAAAAAAAGCAATTTAATCGTAACTCCCTCGGCGGAAGGCTTCCCGTTGAGATCTG
>JAPZEA010000001.1:12061530-12072137 GCA_029783685.1 Heniochus monoceros | reverse complement strand
CATACACTGCACACTCTTGTGTTCATCACTACTATGCCCTTGAAACAGTATTGCTGTAACACAGTTTGAACAAACAGTAAACAATATCAGCTTTGCAGAAGTAGTATTTATTGTAGAATTATTGCTTTCCATCACATGTATATCAGAGGTCCATTAGAGCTCCAAAATTTGGGCCAGAGCTGTAGAAAACCTGAGTCCAGCCTGACTTGCATAAATTAACTCACAAAAAAGGAGACTGATTCAAAAGGGGCCTCTGAACAGTCTGGCCCAATCAAAATAGACCTGATGGGAATTCAACCCATTCAGGTATTAAACATATTGACACACAGACCCGAGACCGGCAGAATTAGAATGGTGGCCTTACCCAGACCCTGTCCGACTCGGACCCCAATTAATCAGGAGTATACCCTTGAAGACCGCCAAACTTATAGCACAACTGTTTGCGCTACTGTCCACCTCCTGTAGATATTAATAGCATCAGTCCAGGCGTTACCTCATATTTCTTCCCCACCGTAGTCTGACAAGTCATCCAGCAATCTTCTTTATCCACCTTGTTTTACAGTGACACATTAGCTACATAAACTACAACACTTACACAGACATGCATGGTTCTCACACTGACATGCATGGCGAATATATACATGAACGTGCAAACTCTGAATTATGTCCGTAACAGTCCTTCACAGGCAACTCTTTGATTTACTGAGCATATTAGCGCCGCTATAACATTATCACTGAGTGTAGAGTATTTATTTCATCTATCAACTCGCAATGAACATCTGATGAGACCAAAAATTAGTACTGTAAATTAGTTACACACCAGTAAATTAGCTGCAGACTGACCTTTTCATGGGCTGGTGCACACAAACCTCCAGATGCCACTGAAATGCATCATCCCTCAGACAGCAGCCTATAACATGGATCTGTGCATGTGGAGGATTTCCAGGATCAGGTGTAATTGGCTTCAACTGGGATAACAGCGCTGTGACTAATGTACAGTTGCTGGGACGTATAGCATTGATGGTGTATCGGACACAAAAGAATCCAGAGGTTGCTGAAATCCCCATCGTTGCTAATCTAAAACAAGGAAATAAACAACAAAGACAGAAAGATGCTGTTTCACATTTTTGTCACGTCTCTCCCAAATGCTGAACAGTAGATGGAAATCGCATTTGTGAGCTGAACAATGAACATCAGTCATGATCAATAACAATCAATTCATGCAATAGAAGCAGGGCCTAAAAGGGAAAGCTTGACATTTAAATCTTAAATGTTACTCTCCCGTATAAGGGATTTGTAAGTCTGGGGGAAAAAAAAAATGCTTCTACAGTAATCTTATCCGTCAGCCAGCTGCATGGCTTGAATTGTTAGTATGTCCTGCACTGCTTACAAACAAGCAAACAAGCTAGCTTATCTGGTGTCCATTTGCTTGAATGAAAAATGCTCACAGCAACTCACTAACTGAAGAATTCTTCCTGTAGTGACAGTTTGATAACTTGGGTTACTGGTAACCTTTTCCCAAAATTCCCTATCGTGTTTGTTCACCTCTGGTAAAATTACTGTTTAATTCTGACCAACAACAAGCTGAAACATGATTACAGTCAAATTCAAAAGATCTGGAAGATTGTGCTTGTTGCAAAAGCCTCCAACTGTTTTAATGCAGACTGGTCCAAATATTAGAAGAAAAAAGTTGTGTTGCATAAACACATATTTGTGTTTTTGTGCCAGGGTGATCAAAATGGCAAAGGCACAGTTACAAATCAATTAAGACTGACTGAAATTCCACCAGCAGAAAAGACAGAAAACAGCTCAGTAGACTGAAAGAGGGAGACAGATGGGAAACAAACAGACTCTCTGTCAGTGTTGCTCTGCAGAGTGTAACATACTCTTTGTGTGTGTGTGTGTGTGTGTGTGTGTGTGTCGGTATGTGTGTCCAGCACATGGGCACGATCCTTGCATCATAATGTAATTTGCTGCCAAATCTTGTACACCCACTGATAGTCTGTTGAATTTGTGGAGGAAACTGTAGAGTGATTGCTGATAACAAAATGCGGACTACTAGTACCCTGGCTTGGATTTAGTTTTGGGATTATCCCATTTATGCGTTTGTTGCGTGTAATTATTGTATCCTGATTAGAGAAACCCTGATAATGACTTATCCTGGGTCTGGGGAACTACACATGCTAGTGGCCAGGACATGTGTGATCAGTGTCTGCGATCTGCGAGAGCTCACATTACGCATGAGTAATGACATGGACAAAAAACAACCCATATGATGATAAATTATATAATTCTGGGCTACACGCTGATATATGCCTCTAATGAGGGGGATAAATTCATGATCACTTGTTTCCTCATCTTCTGTTACTGGTAATAAGATCCAGCAGGCAGCGTCCAGGCTGCATTCAACAAAAGAGGATTCATTCCCAATTGCTCAAACACAGAAATAACATAGACTGGTGGTGATTTATGTAAGATCAATCCAGTACTTTGCCATACAGTACACTTCATTTGCACTAGTAATGTACCATGCATCACTATAATTGCACCGTTTATAGATACATAGTAGAGATTGGTTCTAATTTTAGTTCAGTCTCAAGATTATTTTATATTCTAGTTCTATGTTATCTCTCACATACCTCCATGAGTGTCCTTATCTAGTTTGTTTAATGATTCATGTGACTTAGCTCTATGTCAAGCAATGGCATAACAGATGATCACATGTGACAATTACTGTATTATGTATTATGTACATTGCATCCCACACATGATCAAAAGCAAGATCTGACTTATAAATATACAAGTGTGCATGAAAATGTCTCTGTAACATTTAAAATACGACCAGAAACCTTCAAACCTTTCACTAATATACAGTCATTAAATAAATGTACATTGGACATTGCATTAAAGCAGCCAACCATGACATGATAATTTTGCTTGTGTCGTTATTCTTGTCGACCATTCTGTCTTCCACACTCAGAACTACCATCCTCCTGCATGTTCTCCTGTAGGTTTATCTTACCTACCGATTGTGTTTGGCTCCCATTGTTTCATAAAATCCATTAAAAACAGTTTGTGGAGACATATTGCTGCATTTACAGTTTTCACAGGTAGGTGCAAAACAATTAATGGCCACTTAAACCCGTGCTTATAAAATATCAACCATAATATATCATTTTCAAATTAAGAGCACAGTGTAAAAAATGTGTTTGCCCCACACGTATAAGCAAGTGCCATTACAGTGGAAGCACCTTGTTCTGCAAAGAAACTGGAGATTCAAGGGAACAATATAGATATTTTCCTGTTCAGTGTTGGAATTAGACTTCCCTAGTTTGTGATATACGTACATGGAGAGTAAATCAACACACAGCTTAGATCTGGGGGGTGTCAGGTTTGGTGACCTTAAACTGGAATTAATATTTGCAGATGATGTTGTCCTGTTGGCTCAAGAAGACATTCAGATTGTATCTAGGTATGATTTAACCTAACGCACATTTACACCTGGTATTAACATGTGTCACCAGTGTCGGCATTAAGGTCTAATTGAGATCTGATCACTCTGTCTGCTTTTTGAAACAGGGGAAGAAGCCGTCTTTGCAACTGGAATTTGGGACAGTCACATGATTATGTATTTCCACCCGTGTAGTTGTCATATGTGGATTGAAAACACAATTGCATTTACACTTGTGTTCAATGTGTCAATCCATGACCACCTCTGGATATCACAATCACTCCTCTGTGCATCTGCAATCCAACCCACCAAAATGCATTTTAAGGCAAGGTGTAAAGGGATTCTATGATGTCTTATGAGCCCTGAAGTGGTTTGTAGCTGACTATGATGTGGTTTGGATATCAGCACTGTGAGACTATGGTTCTGTCCCACAAAAAGGTGGACTGCTGTGTCTAGGTGAGGAAAGGACCAGCTGCCCCAAGCAGAGGAGTTTGTCTATATGAGAGTCTTATTCAGAAGAAGTGGTAAAAAACAATATGAAGATTTTAGGAGCACTGGCTGCAGTTACATAGGTTTGTGTTAGAACACTGTGGAAGAAGCAACTAAGTTGGAAGCAAAGTTCTCTATTTATGAATCAATCTTTGTTACTTTCCCATAGCGACATCCTTTGGGTACCCACTGAAATAAAGGAGTCATGGATACAAACAGCTGAGATGAGGTGTCCGGTGTCACTACCTGGTAGAAGTTCAGTGACTTGGTGGGAGAGTAAGCTGCTTGCAATGAAGGAGCCAACTTGAGAAGGTTAAGGCGCCTTGTAGGGATGCCTCATAGTTGCTTCCCTGTGGTGGTCTTCTATGCCTCACCAAATACAAGGTTAGAAAATAACAACCCTTCTCTCCTCACTAAGGTTCACTAGTTTCATTATTTCAGCTCCAGTCTCTGTAGGTAAGGTCCAGAATTGCTGGTTTAAAACTGTTGTACTGAGGCTCCATGCTTGGGTGACTCATCACTGGTAGTGGTATCATGCATAGCTGAGGCTAACAGTCTTGCGATTGGAGATTTCCCCATATGTTTCCAGTACTTTCTGCTCTCAGACATCACTCTACACTGTCTGAGAAAATGCAGTTGAATCCCTTCACATATCCTGCTGCCATTCGAGCTGAATTAGCTTGCAGACCGTTGCTGTATCTGGGGGCTGCATGATTGGTGGCCTGCCAGACAGAAATGTGTAGGAACTAGTAAACTTGTTTTTGAAAGCTATTGGAGCTTAAAATGTTCCTGTTACCATGATTGGTGTGTTGTTCTCACTTTTGTCTGGCAAGCCACTGGCAGGATGGGAGATCTCCCTTTAACAGAATTTGCTCAACTAGTTTGCATTCATCAATAACATTGTCAGAGTGTTTAACAAGTCATACCAGCGTATGCCAAAATGCCAATCTATGCTTTAAAGTAACGTATGGTGAAATAATAACCGAGAAATTTTACGCTTCGTGTCAGCATAGATAAACCTTCATTTGTGAGTAGAAAATGGACAGATAAAAATCTTTCTTTCTGGCATGAGTCAACATGCCATAAAAAGGATCATTATTCACAGTTGCATTCACAATATGATTTGTTTCTTTTGAATACAATATTTACTTGCTTTAAATGTGAACCAACTGTTTCAAACAATTCTGAGAGTGATGAGAGGAACTGAAAGGAAACAGGAGGCAAATGGTTTGGCACACGTTTCTGAACTTAACAACCTTCCTTGAAACAACCTTCATGCAAAAGTTATGCTCACTCAACTTCAGTTATGGATGGCTGGTTGCTGACTTCCATAAAGCACATTTGTATTTTTGATGCGAGATAGATTGTCATGTTATTGGCCGGCAGTATTTATAGCTGGCATTCTCTGCTGTCAGGGAAAGGTTGCTGAGATAGACAATGCGTTGGAGGGTTCAGACAAGCCTTACGTAGGGAAAGAGTCGAGATATTGACCCCTATTACCAAGCTCTAGTGAAGTACTGTATATGTGCAGTACACAGACACACACACACACTAACAGGCACAGTCGGTGGTACATCTGCTCCTTAATCCAAATTTAGGTGTTCTATTTAGTCTTTGCTGAGCCTTGTCTATCGACGGACGCTCTCAGTTTATCCTTTATCGTAAATTTTTTAAGCAAGTATCAAAGTTCTCATTAAACCGTTTTAACTGTATCCTCAATACGACATCCTCACAACCTCTTTCCAATAATGGCTGTTCTGGGATGTACATTACAGCTACAGTCTGCCTATCTGTTGTATAAGGGCTCTCTGAGGTATTGAAATGTGTGTCTGAGCCTTGTCCAGGGGCTGCTGATGAAAATGCATGAGGGTGGTTTTGCCCTTCACTTATCAAACTTAGTACATTAGACTGTGTGCTGAATCACAGGGGTGCTAACTCAAGTGTTTATCAACTTTGGATTTAGTGCACCCACAGGAGCACATAGCTTGGCTTTGTCCTCACTGAAACCACCTATTCTGGTTAAGAGAGCGCCATGACAACTTTCGTTTGGTTAGTAAGGCTCTATTATGCAAATTCTTTTAAACCAACAACTGCAGCGCTGCCATTTTGGTATATTGAATTTGCAGCAATAATGCATGTGCTCTCAATAATCCTTGTTTAACCTGCAGAACTGTGGAAGAAGTGAAGCACATTTTATTTGTATGTCAGCAGCGGTTGAGACATCTTTTCCACTTTTCTCCTAATGCCTCTATAGGTCTTTAAGAGGGACGACATCATTCTAATACATCATACCATCACGATAATGATCTCCAATTAGCTCAAGTCCATTCAGGGAATTAAATGGTAAAAGGGGACAAAGATCAGCCCGTCCTTACGAGTGTGAAGCTGTCAAACCACAGTACTAAGCACTCTGATGTCTTTGAAGTGAGTTCAAAAGGCAACGACTGTGATTCAAAACTTTCCAGTCGACTCCTAATGAGTATGGCATGGCCTCTTACGGGAGTTTGACATTTGGAGGCAAAAATGTCTTTTCATTCTGTAGGTCCAATAATAATACCACTCAGGACAAGTTGTTCTTCTCATAAAACCTGATGTTCTTACAAATTTTGGAGTCTGAAATCGCAGCTTTTTGTTGATTTGCTGGGAAACACAGGCCACGAAAGGCTGCACATGCTGAATATAAGTGTTTTATCATTAAAACACTCAATAATGAAATTTAAAAAAAACCATTTCATCAAAACCACTTTCAGGTTTATAATCATAGAAATGTTATTAATTATGTTTATACTACATTATAATGATGTGAAGCTAATCTTTTGTTGCATCAATTTCTGTGGACAAATGGGGAATAGAAACAATTCAATTTAATTTCAGACTAGATAAAACTGTTGTTTACTGTAGAAATGTACTGTACTAGAGTTGAATAGCTTGTTATTTATGCAGTCTCTCGGGGAAATAGCAGCAGCAGCACAGGAAAACAAAGAGATGGAAAGCTTTACAGAAATGTCAGTTGACTGGAATTAATTTCCCCTGCTGCAGGAATTCAAAGAGCAGGATCACAGACTGATTATCATCAACAATTTAAATCGGCACATTTAAACACAACAATGATAAAGATAAGTGGCTAATACTTACCAGAGGTTGGGGATATAGTAAAGGTAGATGCTGGGACGCCCTATCGTTATGATCTTAATGCTGACACGAATGCAAACTAACATGGCGAGCTCTGCTTTTCTAAAGTGGCTATAATCCATATTTTTATAATAACAATGCATCAAATGATCATGTGTAATGTGAAGTGTAATGTTAGTTCAGTGTTGCTGGTCTCACGCTGGTGGCATTGAACTCTAAAAACCCACGATATGCTGCCTGCCCGCCACCAAACAGCATACAGTTATTCACTATTTGGTGAACACAGGGGAGCATTTGGCAGCCAACGAGCCAAGTATTTCCCTCAGGAGTTGGTGGAGACCAAAAATAGAGCTAAAAGGGGAGTGAATACTGGACTAGGTGGCCAGCAACACAACTCTGACTGAAATAATGATGAAATGTTGCTCCGTATATGATGAATGTGTTAATTGTTGCCGTATCAACTTTAGAAGGTGATGATATGTCATGAACTGATTGGCCAACAATCAGTTGTAGGTTTAAATAAATTTCAGTTATCTATTTGTTTAAGGAGAGAGATTTTATGCAGGCAGAATTGTGTCCACAGAAAGATTAACTAATTTCCCTTCAATTTTTCAATTTTACTTTTAGTTCTCCTTTTTGATTTATACATATGTTTGGCTAAACTGTACGTGTTATATGACATTTTGATATTGAGAATCATTTCATTTCATTGCAGGCCTTCCATAAACAAATGGACTTGACATGCACATGTCCAGTGTTGCTATGGAGCTCAAACCTGATCCTCGTGATTAAATATCTGTACTTGTGGTACAGCGTGCCTTTCTTACCTTACTACTTGCAAATTTCTAGTACAGAGTACAAAGAAATGCTGTAAAAGGAAGGTTATGAACTAGTAACAATAACCTAATAACTTTCCTTGTACACCGCGTACCCACTCACACACAAAGGCAGCCTTCCAGTGCGGCTGAATGAAAAGAAGCTATAAAAATGCATTAATCTTATCTGCGTTAGGCTGTATATGACTAGAACTGATGAGAAGGGACAAAGGGATTGCCGAAGACTGGGAAAACCCATCCAGAACATCACAACCACTTAATGAAGTCCTTGGCTGCTAAACAATTAATACGAGCCTACACTTTATTAAATATGCAATAAAGACTATTATGGCTAAGTGTGGAAATAACAGCCATTCTACCAAGCATTAAAATGTCTACCTCCATTTGAGGCTCATTTATGGAACCTCTCCCATTAAGGATACATTAATACTGCAGGCACAGTTGAAGGGCATTGGAAAGTACTCTTATAAATATTAAAGATGGCTGTCACTGGAAAAATATGTTGTCAGCAGGCTGAAGAATTAGGGCTATGTAAATTTCATCACATCCCCGCACTTAATGACAAAGCAGAGATCAAAATGTCACGAAGGACAAAAAAGCTCTCCATATCTGATTTAAACAAAGTCAGACACAAGATGATTATTTAATGACCGCCCGTGTCGCAAGAAACACACGGCCACACACGCAGAGGACTAACCTCACACACTTTCAAGGTAGGAGCTTAGGTGTGTAACCAAACCTGACGCACTTCTACATATTGCTTGACATCTTTTTAGAGAACACATCAGTAACACTAGGTTGGTAATACTTCATGGTTCGAGTTTTTTTAACTTGTTTCTCTTTCCTTTGTAACTTCTCAGATTTTTGTGTACCACCAACACGTTCTGACTTTTTAGCCATTTCCTGAGCATACATTCACTTTTTATTTAATGTACTTGGCTGTAATTATCAAATTTCATGATAGACGTTGTAGCGTATTCCAAAGTTACGACCTCATTAGTGAATCTTAAATAGTTTTCTTTGCTCGCTAAGCTGTACAGTCACTGATGCTGCGGTATTCAAACAAGCATAAGCAAACACAGTGCTCGCTACAGGCTCGTCATGTGGGAGTGTAATGCACGAACAATGCAGTATTGTCATTAGGTCATGATCAGGTCAGGTTAAAAAAAATATCAAAAGTAAAATATTCTTGCATTCCTCTTTTAATCCAAATTGTCATGTTGCGACACGCAATGAAACCATGTGTTTCCATACTAAACCAACTAGATCAACATGCTTTGTTCACCACCCACACGACCTCCTGCTTTAATACTACACAGAAATATACTGTGGGTTGTTTAAAGCTGTTTCACAAGCACCTTAATCTGTCTACATTTTTTTTTTTTTCAGTCTCAGGCAGATGAGTGGCATTAAAACACCATCAAAATGATTTTACACATACTGCATTAGAACAACAGTGTGATGTGGTGCGCAGGGTTCCAGGATGTGAAGCGTATGTCTGTGGATGAAAGCATTAATTGCTGTGACATATATGGCGATAAACTCTTTGGAAAAAAGCATATATTTAACAGGTGAGCGTTACGATGTGATGTCAGGGTATAATTTTCAATGGAAGATCAAAATGCTTGCTGCTCTCCTGCTGCATCTTATAATTAAGTAATGGCTGTGCCTACATTTTCTGCTGTATGCCCACTAATACTCTATGAATGTTGATTTTTGGTTGTCCTATAAATTCAAAGTTAAGTTCTAAGTTAGGTTCGTTTTTTGGATCGTTGTGGATGTAGACATCAAAAGGATGTGGACATCAAAAGTTTTTTTTTTAATTTGTGGGTGCCAACTCTTTTCAAGCTCACCAATGCTCTTTTCCTTTTGTCTGACATTATCGTTAAAACGTAACATTAGCAGTAATCATCATTATCAGAACTTCATGTTCACCAGAGCCCTACTCATGGAAATATATCACGGTGACTGCCATAAGTAATTACTGCAAAGCGTAATTGAATTTGATCATATTCATCTTCATCACATTAGATTTAGCCCAGAGAAAGAGAAAATGTGGAGCCCATCTTTCAATGTCCAACTAAAATTTCCCAAAAAGAGGGCATCCAGTTCCACCTTACTGACATTTGACAAGTTTGGATGGATTTAAGAAGCTCGATGGAAACCCCCGGCCTGGGATTATGATGTTTTAAAAAGGGCAACGCACTTGGAACCATTTGATTTTGTAAGCTGAAAATCAGCAGATGAAATTAATAATAGATAACAGTGACATGATTTCACTGGTTTATAACAAAGGCCAAAAAGCTCACAGCATTAGCTATGGCGCCTTCTTAGATTAGTGCATGTGAGTCCAAGGTTAATTCCTTTAACGGTGTGAAAAATGCAGGCAAAATGTCCTGCGTCTGAATCCACAGTTTGACTTTTGTAGCTTGTCTCTATCTTAGTGCTCAGAAAAAGGAAAGGCAAGGCGAGTTAAGAAATGCCTTCAGTACAGTCTCAGCTTTACAAAGGTTATAGGACTAATCTTAAATGAGAAACTATTATTTACTAATACAACATTAGATTCCTTGAAAATACAGCACAGCCAGCAGAGAAAGACCAACCACAGTTTGTTTTACAGAAAAGGAGGGAAAACAGTCTATTGGACAGTATCTTACTAAGGAACTGACTATTATAGTTTGCAATCAAATCAAGCCTCA
>JAPZEA010000001.1:11909293-11922142 GCA_029783685.1 Heniochus monoceros | reverse complement strand
GAGCCACCACAGAGCACGGATGACATTGAAATACTCTATCGACTGTGAGTCAAGCTGTGCATGTGAAAAAGCCTGGCACAAGGAGACATTACTCACTAAACATGACATTTTACTGCTATCAATACAAGACAGAAAGTTGTGCACTACACGGCGTAATTATTTGTGTTGCTGTGATGCATACCACTACAACAGCATGAAAGCCATTCCTCTTTAAGGCATTTGTTTTCACCCTTCCTACCTCTAACCAACAGTGACTTTGAAATATCCCTGTAATAATCCTAAAATACAAACACATTAGTTTCTGTCTTCCTGTGTTCTCCGCGGCTTCGAGTGAAGTGTGTGCATCTGATTGTTTTTATGTTGCTTTCATTAGTGTTGACAGACACTTCTGTAAATGCCAGAAAGAAACCGGGATTCCTGTGACCTTTCATCTCAATTGACGTGATTAAAAACCCTCATATACCATACTTTGATATAATTAACAAAAGAGAGGGAGACAGACTGTGGGAGAGGCAGAGTACTTTCCAGTGCCAATGTGATTGATCCAGTCTGTAATGCACTGCTGCATGCTGCTGAGTGTTTGTGCGGTTTATGCAGTATAGAGTTTGCACCAATATTCCATTATGCTACTGTATTTTGTCATACATGCCATGCTGTTTCTTTGTGCGACGGTATATGTTAGCCTGCGTCAGTGTGTCCGTGCATCTCCGCAAGCACGTATGTGTGTTTGTTTCTATCGATCCGCATAGCATGAACCCCCCCCCCCCCCCCGTGCACGATCAGGTAGCCCCATATCGAGTAAACACCAGATGGCTCGGCACATACGAGCCCCGGATCCTCGCAAACAATTTCTCCGTTTCTGCAAAGAAAAAAAAGTGTGGGGACTCAGAAAGTGAACAGTTTGTCACTGAAATGTTGTTAAAGGAAATAGCTAATTGCATTTTAATTTCTACACAAATAGTGCTGTAATTTGGTTACTAGATGTTTAGCTGACACTTCAGCGCAGCAGCTGCAAACTTTTCTATGCTCATCAAGACTATTGTCCCAGCAGTTATTGATTATGTTACGTCTGCCAGATTTGATGCTCAGCTCTGCGGTTTACTTTCCAATGGCTAATTAGCCTCCTTTATGTGGTTAATGAAATGCTCCAACCTAAACAATACAGACCTCACATTCCCAGTATTTCATTCGCCCCGACTCTGTCCTCTACCTCATTTTTTTCTCCATAATTAATCATGTGTCACCAGGAGATCTTGTTTCACAGCGGGACTCTGTATGGCCCACTACATGCTTTTTTCTCTCTCTCTCTTCTCCACAGACGGACAATTTCTCCACTTAGCCTAATTATATGGGTAGCAGACAACAGTTTGTTCAAAGGTAAGAGTTGGGATCTATAACCATCACTGCATCTCAGACCTTTGCATTCTTTTCTCCGATAGTCCCAACGCAGTGCTTTCCCATCAGTAACTGAACTGAAAGTGAATTGTACTGAGTCATAGGAGGGAGAGGAAGGGCATGTGCATTCAATTGGTTTTAAAAGTGGTGTAACGGTATTCTCTATAATACATTAAGTATGACAACACGGAAGAACCTCTTTTTGTTTCATGTGTAATTTTCTTTTAGCAGACAGTGCTGCTGTTCCAGTACTTTTAGAGGCATTTTATTACATCCCTAAATCCTATTGTTAAAACTTTTCTTGTTTTGTTTAATCATTCAGGGGTGCTCATCAATGTTTCATTCGGTCTATAAACTAAAAAAAAAAACCACAAAACTGCCAAACTGTCAGCATGCCACGTGCTAACACTCTTTCCTTTTCTGTCTTGTTTTATGTAGTAGTTCGACATTCAAAGACCCCGAACGAGCGAGCCTCAGAGACAGTGGTCACTGTGACAGCGACCAGGCAGACAGCGACCAGGACACCAACAAAGGCTCCTGCTGCGATATGTCTGCAAAAGAAGCCCTCAAGTTGAAGGCTACGGGCGTGAAACCACCACCTTTGGAGCAAGGTGAGCCCTCATCGGCAAAATCCCGCCTGCATGAGAAATGAAAGCCGCCGTGCAAACCAAACACACTTAAACCAAATGACTATCAATCCGTTTTCTGTGCGGCGGTTATTTGTATTAACGATTGAGCTCCTGACTTGCCTGAACGCACACAATCTGAACTTATACTTGGCTACTTTATTCTCCCCTACTTTGTTCTCTGCACTTTTCTCATTTAATGTGTGTGTGCGTGGTGTGTGTATGCCTACAGTATGTGTGTATTTGAGGGTGTGAGCGAGTGTGCATTCTATACACGTCCTCAGTTTATCAAAGCAGACAAGCCCATTATGTTTTTATAAGCCCAACTACTTCAGCCTCTCCATTTAGTCCCCCTTCCCTGAGCACCCGTCTCTGAAACTTTGATAATGGAACATGGAAAATGACTTAGTGAGCGGCAGGCGATGTAGCTTCATAGTGTGGTGATTAAATATGAATAATTATTCTAAGCGCTGTGGGTCGGGCAGATTACACATGACATGTGTAGAACAATAACTCCCCAGATATGAGTTGTTGCAGTTCTCCTCACCCCAGCCACCTCATATGATTAGTGTAGGGTCAGGGGAGGCGAGAAACAAAGATTATACATAGGTCTGGAGAGAAGTAATGGGACAGGAGGTATGGTGTATTTCTCACTGCAGCTTCAACCAGTCATGTACCTCAGTGTGGGCCATTACCTGCTTGGCAAAACAGATATTCCCGTAGAAATACAAATTCAGTGAAGTCTCTACGCCAGCATGTATGCATGTGCTGTATACCGAGCATGGATCCTCTGTAATGGTGCTATTAATCCAGGCAACAGAAGGGCTGTTTTACTCCTTGCGGAAGGACAATGACAATTTGTGCAACACTCTGTGCTGCAATATGCATGTCTGACTAGATAGCATTTTTTTTCCCTTTCATTGGTTTTTTGAATGAAAAAAAAGCCACACACGTTGGCAAGAGAAATTGGCCAATTAAAAAGCTCCATATGTTTCTCATTTTGAAAATGTTCCCATTTAATTGTCCGTGAGGGACTGAAAGAATCACATTTATACACACAAAACACATGACAAAGGGAGCTCGCAGTGTGTCGGGCAGCAGTCAGTCGCTAAAAACCGTCCCAGTGCAACATTGCTGCTCCCGCCTGATAGTGCCAACCTCAACCTGCCCATCCACCTTTCTGTGTGCAGCCTTCGATCAGTATCCTTTTGACGGACTCGAACAAGAGATTGTTGCGCCTGTACACAAACACACACACACACACACACACACAAAACCCAGACAAGCTCGGGTGGTGCTGCAAACTCAGTGAAAGGCTCTAACCTGTTTCTCACTCGTCACTGGCCTCCCATTTACTCTCACCCTCCTCTGTGTTTTCACCCCCGCTCCATGACTTTCGTTCCACTTCTCCACCTCTCCTTGTTTGGGGAAATCGATTGATGTGAGATTAGACAGTTAACTGGCTGCAGCTGGCTGTGTTTAGCCAATAACATGTGGGCTTAGCTAAGCTGTGGGGGAGGGCAGGGGCAGAAGGCCAAGGCATTGTGCAAGAGCGGTGATGATGAGTGAGGGATGGTGAACATCACTCTGGCAGCGTTCCAGTGCATCTTTATTGTTGTGTTCAAAAGCAGGAAATTACACCTCACTTTGTGTTAATATTTACACGAGAAAGCAGTTTTATAGTGTGATCTCCTGCCTTTCAAATTACAATGTCATCTGCTCAGAAAGGTATGTTTTTATTCTTTATGTTCACCTGCTGTCTGAGATGAATCGCAAGACGCTACCTTGTGGCTGCTAAGCTTCGAGTAGTCCCATATGCTACTTTGTCTTCAGCAGACCCACTCATGTACATGTAATTTATTATAGTAATTTTATGGCTAATTAATGAGGCTTAGTAAAAAGCGGACTGAAACATGAGCTATTAAAGAAAATGCAGTGTAATGTGCTGCTCTGCATTCAGGTATTGCTTTCTGTAGTTTAAATAAAGCTCCCCGGGTGCACATGGATGAACTGCATGCATGGAGCCACACAGGTACTGTATGTCTATTATCAGATGGGAACAAAAAAGGAAAAGGGAGCTTGTCATTGGTCACTGTCCCCGGGGTCGTTTTCCTGCAGGCTTATTTTCTTCACATCTCAGCACTTAGCATCTACTTCATAGGTCTCTCCCTTTCCCCCCCCTCCTTCCCTCCTTCATCCCATCTTAAGTCCTCTGTTTCTCTCCAAGCATAGCCTTCCCAATTACTCTTTGTAGCTCTCTCTGCTTGCCTGCCAGGACACTGCGGCCTCATTCACTGGCTCAGTATAAACAGAACTACAAGTGCACAAAGCATGTAGTTCAAGTCCCAATCAATCCCCAACCCTGTTTCAGTCCTCAGCCTTTATAGTCACTAGGTTGTAGCCTACAGTGTATACACAGTTGTGCGCTCCTCTCCTGTTTGTTTCTGATTTTGCCATCCTTTTTGGCCTTTTCTTATTATACTTAATTTCCCCTTAAATTCACTGTTTATGATCTCCTCTGGCAATAGGCATTGATAGAACAAACACACAGCTCCCTGTTTCCATGCTTGTAATTCATCTTCCTCTCTGATGTTGAGCGCGCTTTCCTCCCAGACAACATAATCTGGACATCTTCGCACCAGGGACCAGTCTCAAATTGATTAATTAGCCCTGCAAAATTGTTAGCAATGTATTAATTAAGCTTAAGTATATCAAATGCATTTTTTGCCAGTTTTAATCGGCGATTAATTGATGCTCCACCGCATCTGCAGCAGACGTTGATACGGGCCTGTCTGGCTCCGGCGGAGTGGCTGGCAGCACATCGCTCGCCTCTGTGGAGATGACTGCCATAGTCGCTATCACGAACAGACAGGCGGCAGTGGTGTAGGGAGATGTTACCCACTGATAGGGCTGTCCGAGGAAATGGAGAGAGAGAGAGAGAGAGAGAGAGGGATGATGGTAGAGGAGGAGGAAGAGCGTGGAGGGACACTGTTTGACAGGGATACTGTTTGTCTGTACCAGCTGACCTATCCTAATTAGCTGCGATTGGAGTGTGATAATCAAGCTGCCTCCTGCCTTGCTTTAAGAGGCAGGCATGAGTGGGAAAGAGGAGGGGGGGAGGAGGAGGATGTGATACTACAAGGACAGTGTGGATACTGTGAAGAGAGACGGCGTGAGATGTGTTCCTATGACAGCGCGGTGAAAGGCGATGAAATTGACTTTTCTCTGTTGTTTGTGGCTGGGTGATAGAAACCCCCACCCCCACATCATCCCGCAGCTCGTGAATAGCTTAAATAAGGGAAATGTCATGTTTTGTCAGTTGCTCTCACACATGCAAACTCTTGGCACATACACACACCCAAACAGAGATGCAAAAGCACACAGAGACACATCCACTGTACACAAATAAGTGATGGTGTTGGCGGTACAATATATTTAATTATTACTCACCAAACCCTATATTTATATGACGCTCGTCTTCTCTGAAGGTGTTAAGTCATTTATAGTGCTGAGGATGTCAGTGGGACCTCTGAACTTGGATGCATGTACAGTTATATATCCAATGTGTGATTTTAGAGATGCCATCTGTTAATCTCTCTATCTGGTAGCTTAAAAATATCTCAGATTTAAGTTTACATGATATTAACATACATATATTTTAAAAAAAAAAGCTTTTTCTGTATAAGTCTTTCTTGAAACTATTTAAATTAAGACATATTTTCTATTTAAATAACTAGTATGTGGTAGGATTTTGCAGCTGCGGCAGAGCTCTCTGCAGCCTAAGTTGACATAGCCATTGGGTAGAGGACAATATTGTCATCCTTCATCCCACAATAGCACGTGTCACATATGGAAGCCCCGTTTACATAACGACATCACAGGATATCTAACTGTAAGTATTTCGTGTGAATGTGCTTCTTGGCCCGTTGATAAGAGCGAATTTATTTCTTTGGACATAAAGCTGATGAGTAAACAATAAACACAATATGTATTTTGAAATGTGATTTCATGTAATTGGATTCTTGAGTCCTCGTCTTGGCATTGGGACACCTCCAAGCAAGAGGAGGACGTAGCCTGACAGTCACTCATCTGTAAAATCATGAGAAAACGAGGCCTTTATGTTTTGGTTTGTTGGATAATAGGTTTTCTCTACCACTTCACACGGAGACCAAACAAACTAAACATTCAGACTTTAATCCATCTTAAATATTCACCCATCTTCCCTCGTGGCAGTCTTAATCTTAAGACCCTGGCATTACTGTACTTTTCCAAAATCTTTCAAGTCCCAACAATCTCCGTCTTTCAGTTTTTCTTTTTATTCGCAGCAATTAATTTTGAATCTCAGCGAGTGAATCTTTGATTAAAAAAGAAAAAAAAAAAAAAATGCAATTCCAAGATTAATTGACTGGTCAGAAGTCAGATCAGATGCCCTTTTCACACTTGTAGCCATGGCAACCTCTATCCTGCTCACGCTGGCCTTCAATAAACCTTTATCTGACTGTTGGAAAAGGGCATTCCATTCAACATCATTCATATTTCATGGACAGATAAATGCAGACACGTTTTTCATAGGCTCGGTAGATGCGTATTACATCTGTAATTTGAATGCTTCTGTATTTGCATTCAAAATGCAGCACTATCAGCCTGTTAGGAGTTCATTATTGACATGTATGTCGTTTGCATTACGAATGGTGCACTTAGGCCAGTACAGTTGATATATGTTACAATTACGGTTGCAATTAATAATGCAAGAATATGTAATTTGGGGATATTTATTTTTATAATTCCCTTCAACGTGTATGAAATGTCAGTTGCTTTTGTTATGGCTGAGAAATTGCACCTATATAGCATAATTTTAGTTTAGCATTAGTGCATTAAAGTCACTCAGATAGTTAAGTTGTTTCTACAGTAAAAATGATGAAAAACATCTGCAACAACAGTGACAGTTGTTGCAACTCTGTTTTCTAATAGTCATTTTTATGTGGGTTCCCTTTTAGCGGTGAGTTATAGTTTATAGTTTGGTTGTTTATAATGAAGTTTTCAGTTGAAGCAAAAGAAAGACAGAGAGAAAGAAAGAAAGAAAGAAAGAATCACACAGTTCTGACACACAATTCAATCCAAAAAAACAAATGAACAAAGCAACACAAAATCTGGCTGCTGAAAGGCAGGCTGCTTGAAGACGCACTTCTCCTGAAACATTTCCAGTGGGCATAGGCTCCAAAGTGGCGAAGTGATGGAGCTACAGAACAGTCAGAACGTGACTCAATCGCAGCTTGTAAACAGGGAAACTGACTTTTATTGTTATTCTATTTATTCATCAGTTACTGCAGTTCTGAGGATGAGAAGTGCAGCAAAGTTCCCCTTAGCACATTTTTCTTACCTGTGACATTTGTACATGGTATATGTGATATTTATATAGTATTATAATATATAATATGCATACCCTTTGGCCATGTGATCAAGAGGTTTTATTGCAATACTGCATAAATAACTATCTGTCCTAGTATATACTAGTCCTTGTATATATCATTGCTGACAACAACAAATACAGCACAATAATTTCTCATTGATTTACACTTAGAAAAAACATTACTGAAAAATGGAGTGGTTGAAAAATGTGCATTTATTCTTCCATAAATCAATACGGCGAGAACTTTTTCAAAGCTAACAACACAGCCGTCATTATTTATCCAAACATCTCCTATTAGCAAGTTAGCACAACAAACGTGATTCGAGTGTTTTGAAGGGCGCACTCTCCAGTGCAGAGAGGCCACTGTTAATGTACGATTCTTCACACGATGCCTAATTGTTCTGCAGGTTAATGGACAAACATCTGCCGAGAGAGGAGCTTCGTTCGAGAGCATTGTAATTAGTTAGTTTACAAACATTACTCTAAACAGGTAGCATATGGAGGAGTCATGGTTTCATGTGATGCGATCACATCTGCCTGTTTAAACATGATTAATCGACGCCATCAGAGTGTGTTTACACCCGTTGTTCCAGTGGAGACATGTGCATGCGTCATTCCAGTGAACTCTGTCATAGCAACACCAACAGCTCACTGACTGCATGCTTTCATTAATCATTAATTTAAACATCAGGATCATTTTTTAACTTCTCTTTACTGAGCGTCTGTCATGTTTTGATATCAAACCTTAAAGAATCCATCTAAAAGTCTGTAGCATGGCCTCGGGGAGAAGATTAGAAAAACAAGCAACATCTGAAAACAGCAGCCAGATGCTCATGTTTCTTCGTCCTGTTTGTACGAGCCGTTGGACAGGGAGGATTTGTCTTTGAGCCTTTCATCTTTTCGTGCTCCTCATCTCCTCAGCTCTCCATGGCCTGTCCCTGGCTGGGCTGATAGCCTGATTCATGGCAACATCGCCAGCTACTTTCCTGGTGTAGAAAATGAGAACCATCAGCAATCTGGACATCACTCAAAGTCAAATAAGATGTGTGTGTGCGTGCGTGCGTGCGTGAGTGCCCGTACACATGTGCCAGATCGTGTGTTCACCCCATTCTTAGAGGATGTGGCGGTATCGCACAGCAGTGAGGCGATTTGCGGCTAAGCTAGTGGAATCCTGTGGAAAGCCTAAAATCTTGTGGGGTGAAGGGAGGGGAAATATCACAGTCTTAGGATTTCTTCTCTCTCATTATGGAAGATTTGAAGGGATTAGTCTATTTTCTTTAATACATGAAGTTTTATTAAATTCCATTGTTATGATTGTGGTTCACGAAGGGTAATGTCCATTCTTGCGTCCTTCCCCTTGTGCTGAGTGTGTGTGATATTGCACCGGGCTGGCTGTGGGGTGTGATTTCCACCTCTAAACCTCAGCCCGCCTGCATGGCGGCTCACCCCCTGATCCTCATTCAGCCAGTGAAGCCTATCTCAAGCACTGTGGCACAACAGCATTGGAGGGGATTGATGAGTATCTTGGACTCTTACCTCTTGGGCTGTAAATCTCTGACATTATCCCTTCACCCTGGTAGCCGCAGTGAATAATTATGGCATGTTTATGGAAGCAATGAGTAAAAATATGTCTTATTTCACTCTAAGTACCATTACAACCTCTCATTCATGGCGTGATTGGACTTCTCATCCTTTAAAAAAAAAAGTCTGCGTTAGAACGCGTCGAGAGTGCTTTCCTCCCGCACCTTCCAATAAGATGTGCTGTCCCTAAAAGCTTACGCTTGCCCGGCTCTCTCTGCTCACGCCGCTCTGTAATGAGAACATTACAGGGTATTAATCCAAGTGTGTGCTCACTCATATTAGACATTGAAAAAACACACAAAGCCATTAAATGCTGTGGAAATGTTATTCAAGGCCCATTAAAAAATGTAGGCGCACTGAGTATGAGGATTAGTCCAGAGTCATGGAGATTTAAAGTTAATCACTCTTCAGCTATATTGTGAAAGTTTCATCTACTGTCAGGTCCAGTAAAACCTCTGTGATGTTATTATTATTTTTGTGTTTTGTTTTCTGCTCTCTTTTGGAGACACGCACGGCATTAAACGCGCTTGTTTGCGGCCGAGCCGGAGATGTTTTTGCCGTAGTTCTTGTCAGGATCCTCACCTGCAGATGAATTTGAATTTGTTTGTTTTAATGCCTCATTTGTGTGTAATAGAACTCAAAAAGTGAGGCCAGGCGGTTTGATTAGTTTGCATATTTCATGTTGACAGTATACACATGCACACAGACCTGCTTGCTGTAAACACACTAGTAACCTATAATCTATGTTGTTTTTTTCACGCTGGTGACAGTGAACAAAAACCCCCCTCGCCAAACTTGTTCTAACACACACACACACACACACACAAGATTTATTCCCTCAAAGCAGCAGCTAGAGAGAAAAGCCAGTGTATTTATCTCCTCCATCATCACGACAGACATGTTTCTGCTCCCAGTTGTTCTCTTTGTAATCACATGAACAACAACCTTGTAGATGTGGTGTCTGTGCTATAAATGAAATTAATTAACATTGTGTGGCTGAGCCCCATGGCAGTGCAGCCTACGTTATTGTTTCTTTTCTTTTTTTTTTTTTTCCCCTTTCAGGCATTAACCTCTAATTGAAAAGCTTAGTTAAATTTGTGATAACAGCACACACAATTAGGATGTTATCATAACTTTTGATGCTGAGATATTTTAAGATAGAAGCTCTGGCTCTAGATGCAGATGAGAGGGGAGATGTTTTTTTCAGCTTATGGGTGGCACCGAGTGAGATCTCACTGAAAACAGTGAGCAGGCTGAACGGTGAATCAGACTCAATGCTTCACAGCCTGCGCTCGTGTCTGTGTGTTGGTTAGGTACACAGACGGACCGACAGAAATAACTTGTGCGAGCTGTCCAAGACTGATTTGTAAAGGGCTGAATGGGTGCGTTTAGAACATGCTGTTGGTATAAATTTGCGCTGTCCTTGTGTATGCTTCTTTGCTGCATCTAGAAAATCAATGTGAGTTGTGGGCTGTGAAATGACCATTTTCCAACTTTCTGAGGGTTAAACGAAGGAGCACTGACATATAAAAGTAAGTTTGTTGTCGCAGCACATCTTTAAGAGTATGTGTGACAGAGCAGCAGAAGAGCTGTTCCAGTATCTGCTCTCAGTGGGTGAAACATGTTGTCCAGCACAGCAGTAGGGAGGATACTACGGAGCAGATTATAATGATACAGAACATCGTCACTTCCTGGACCAGAGCCACTCCGCGGCCATCTGTCCTCTGTCCATGGACAGCAGGGCATTGGTGCATTTGTATGTGTGTTTAAGTGTGTGTGCGTGTGTGTGTGTGTGTGTGTGTAATTCTAGACTTTAACCACACTCTTTTACATATGCTTCCCTAGCCTCTTCATCATTTTCCAGTCGTAGACATCATCGTTCTCATCTCTTTCAGCACTGATTCGCGTGCCTTGAAATCTTCATTGGTTTCAAATTTGTTGTTCGTTCGAGCAATTTATCAAGAAAAAACATCAAACGGTTACTGCTTATGAGAGAAGCGAAACAAAATACAGAGAGCTGCTCGCTTCACTCTTTTTCAAATCATCATACGTTGAGCTGAAATGAGAATAAATCAGTCGGTTAATTGGTAACTATGTTTTATAGGCAAACGGTGAGTTGATTAATGGTGGGAAAATGTGTTGATAATCGGTTAGTAGTTGCGGCTTTTTGTCCTCGCAGATTTCTGTTGGTATTGTAGCAGTTCAAGCAGCGCTGCCATCAGTAGCTTTTAGAGTTTTCTGTCAGAGACTACAAATAATGATATGCAACACTTAAAGGTTTGGTTTTTATTTAATGGGGTCAAAGTAAAGATCAAGGCTCTGTGAGTTGTACTTGTATTACTGTATTGTTACATGTTCATGTTTGCAGTAAAATGCTGTAAAGTGGAAATGATGTTTTACATGGAGTGCCACACTAAGTACTGTCCATGCCTCCGCAGGCCGTTATTTCATGCTTTAACCTAACCTAACTATACATTTAAGAATAGGATATCAAACCAAGCACCCACAACATTATCCTTTATTGTCAGGAGACAGATTTAGAAGTGAAGACATTTACTTTTCAACACTGATGTGTTACAGGTGACACCTGTAGCCCGCTGTCACAAAGAGGGGAGTTAATTCTCTCGTCAGCTGGAAACAATATTGTGGGAGGTGAAGTTTTCCCACACAACTTGATCTCAGCACAAGCTTTTCACTTGCAGCTCCACTTAATGAATTCCTGTCTCGTGTGTGTGTTATCTGTGCATTTTACTGCCATTTTTCAATACCAGAGCAGCTACTTTGAATTAGCAAACCGGGCGGCAGTTGTGTAACTCAATAGCTGCGCACTAGTCTCTGTCCGCACAGTGCCGTCTGTAAGTGAGCAGTGATAATAATATGTTTTTGTATGGATTTGGTGGGGCAGACGCAATCAGCTGTGGTTTGGATCACACAATGCGATGGTTTGACTTATATTGCGCCCAGTAATGCTACACCGGATGCAGCAACGTTATTAATTACAAAAACACCAAGTGACAGATTGTTTGATCAATTCTGTGCAGGCAGTTGCAAACTGGGGAAATTGTTCAGCTTTGATTATTTGAAAATGAAATGCCTGGTAAAAAATTTCCCAAGACAGTGAATTGAGCACAACTTCCACTGAATCAGTAAGATCCAAGTGAAGCGCCCCTCTCGTCTGGGCTGTTTCCTCGGCTGATGTGAATGAATATTTGTGGTGCCCTGGGGCATTGTTTCCCCATGTTACACTGCATCAGGAAACAGAGAGATAAATGGGGCCCGGCCTGTCCAAGGCATCAGGACTTCTTCTCTGTTCAACCATAACTAGTAATGTCCTTTCATCCACTGCCTGCAGTGCTATAGATAATGGAGAGGTTGAAGAAGAGGAAACGCTAAAACAAAGAGAGAGGGGATGTAGTTTATGCAATGACAGTGGATGGGATGATCAGAGATGTCAGAAAAGAAGAAAAATGGGCTATATGAAAGACTATATAGAGCAACAGCAGCAGAGCTAAAATATATGAAATGCGTGCAAATAGTCATGAAGTCAGACAAGTGCATGACAGCCTCAGAAACAGATCCACAAGGAAGGAAGGAAGGAACAGCAACCATTTGAAAAGTGATCAGATGATCAGAAGACAGAGCTCATGGGTGGATGGATGGATGGATGGATGGATGGGTGGGTGGATGAAGCCCCCCCTCCACTTCCTCTAATACACACACACACACACACACACACACACACACACACATGCACAAACACTCGCGCACACACACTGTTCTGACTTTCCTCGAGCTGACAGTGACGCTCATGTGCGTGTGGTGCATACATGGACGGAT
>JAPZEA010000001.1:11748479-11759637 GCA_029783685.1 Heniochus monoceros | reverse complement strand
CATGCCTGACTGCTACTTGATTATATTAGCATGTTCGTTTATTACTGTACATGTGTTTAAGGGAGAGAGGGGAGGAGTGAGGGGTGGGAATCAGGTTTCTGGGGCAATGGTGTTTTGGATTTATGACTAATCAGTGAAATGAGTCATTGAACCTGTGTATGCTCTGACAAGGAGGGGGAGGTAAGAAGGTGGAGGACATGAATGAAAGGAAGAGAAAGGGAGTGATGAAGGGTGAGGATATGGCAGAACAGATTACGCTGAAATCACCACAGACGCACCATGAGAATATTTATATAAAGAATGGTCTCCAGTGAGAGTGCTGTGACTAGAATTATTCCAAGTGTGAGGTCTGTGAAAATATGTTTTATTCACTTCATAGCAATGCCAACACCTTAATGTTAAAGACAGCTGAGCTCTATTACTTTCTATATTATGAAAGGTGAGAATTCAATTAAAAAGGAAAATTTGCATCCAAAAGTGTTTTTTTCATGTTTGGGCATCGAGTCAATGGATATCCTTATTTGTTTCGGTGTTTACTCAAGGTAAAACATTAGCTTTTAATAATGATAATAATTCAACCTTTTCTCCAACACCAGAACTTCCACTTCTCACAGCGATCTGCTTCGTTCAATCACGATTTCAGGGGGTGTGATTGAGTGAATCGTCATCAATATAGTGGCATATTGTTGCGAAACTGAGAGCAGTGTTAAACTGGTATGTCTAAGAATGACGGCCCTCATCTCGTGTGTGTGTGTGTGTGTGTGTGTGTGTGTGTGTGTGTGTGTGTGTGTGTGTGTGTGTGAGACAGAGTGTGTGTGATGGAGGGCTGAAGCCGTGGTAAAGATCGTTCCAGTCAGTTAATTGATGCTGTGACAGGGAACATGTCAGAATACAGTGTCATCTGTCGGAGACAGCTAATTAGATCACACTGTAGTTCTTTCTCTTTTTCCCGTCCTTTCACCCTGCTGTCCTCTCTCCCTCCCTCTCTGTCTCTCTCTCTCATCTCTTTCTCAACTCTCAGGGTAATTTTCCCCTTGCCTGCTTTAAAGTAACACCAGCCATGAAACAGATAAGACAGCAACACAATTATGAATATATTTGCATTCTGCTTTTAATTAGAACTTTTGTAATTGCGGCAGCTAACCTATTTTGTAGTGACAATTTCAAAAGTTAAATCAATTTGAACAAGCATGAAAGTGGAAGGTAAGAAACAGCCGTGCCTGAATAAATAAATGAAATAGAGCCACTTGAGTTTTAATTATAAAAGGCATTACCATGTGTCGTTGTTTGAAATGAAGGCTGTTGAGAGATTGTTGCGATAACAAGCCTGTGCCACATTCATGCAGTTTCGCATTCACTTGGCAGTTTAAGACCAGATAGTCTTGAAGGACCATTGTGTAAAGTGTGTGTGTGAGTGTATGACTTAGGCTACTTTTGGGCACACATTCCAGATTTAAGGCCAGTTAATTGGGGACGGGTAGTGCAACTGGGGACGGTAGCATGTGTGCAGATATCGCAGATAACGTTCCCTTCGGTCTAATGAAAGATTGTCACATGTCACAAGGTGTGCAGGAACGCTTAAAGCTCAAGAGAGTCAAAGATTATAATAGCAAGATGTTCATGGATAGAGATCACAGATACAGTGAAACACACAGACATCTGTGCTCATACAAAGGACACATCAAGAGAGGCATCAGAGGCACAAGGGGTTCGGCAGAGTTGAACTGTACCAGGATACCATGCATAATTCACTAACCTATCGATCGGAGGCATTCGGTTCAGCAAGCTGTTGGGCGTTGCATGCCTCTTGGCTATTTTTGCCATGGAGAATGTTCCCGAAATAACTCTATTGATTTTTGATTGGGGTAACAGGCTAATTCCAATCAAACTTCCAGGAAAGGAATCTAGAAAACACAGAGGAGATTCCAAAATATCCACTTATGAGACACGCAGCTTAGAAAGGCAGATGTGAGGTGTTCCTTTACCGAACCAAATCAAATTCTGCGTTCTCACTTTATGTCTTTTTGTCCCTTTTAAGATAGGAGCTAAAGAAAACACGGGGGAACAGATCATTTCTGACTCTTTATCAGCATATTTACCGATTAATCCACAGGGACATTAGTAGATTGCTTTGGAACCTGAAACCTGTAGCAAACCTCTGCATGATGACAATACAGAACAGAATATTACAGAATGTGCTCTATCACTCCAAACATGATGCTCATGTGGCGCTGACGAACGACGTTCAAACAAGTAAAACCAACCAACTTCCACCACATTGCAGAGAAGCCAAAAAATGTGACAGTGTACTTGTGACCTTCATCTGCATATCTTTTCTTTAATGTTGTGTTTCTATAGCCAATTACTGCGCCACTGTAGTAGTAAACAGCAGGTAAAAGAGCATTTACTACGGCGACGAAAAGTTGAAGATGGCTGAGTTTATGAGTAATTGTTTTTTTGTTTTGTTTTTTGCTGCTGGATTACAAGCAAACACGTTTTACCGGCTTTTGTGTTTACCTGCAGACTGGCCATATGCTTGAGCTGATCTTGTTTGGAGGCAGTTTGTTGTTAAATCAAGAGATTCAGGCATTTAAAGCTAAATGACCTCTCATCACATCACATCTCTCCAGTTTAGTTCTTATGTTTAAGATGAATTGAAATGTATGCAGGTGAAACGGAAACTCAGCAATCCCAGAGTGTGAATGTCAAAGCTAAACACAGGCTGATAATAGATTTTTCCTTACATTAATTAACAATATGCATTACATTTGACCAATTAAAGCATGTGGCACTCTGAATGCTAAAATGTAGTTTATTCAGTGATTTCCACATCAATCAAAAAGCCTATGTCGTGCCTAAATTTGCTGTCCTCGATTCATGCTCAGTTATGTGTTGTTCAGTGATATTAAAAATACAAATACTGCTGAATGCACGTACATATAACCTGATTATTCTCTGTGAAGGTCCGTTCGCCTCACACCACCCACATATTGCTGCCGTTAGCCGATAAAGGAGCGTTCTGTGTGCCGTGCACTCACTACACCTGAACCAGTTAACCTCACGCACAAAAAAAGATGTGTTAGCTCCACATGAAACCACCTGAATCAGAATCATTCAGCGTTCAGTCTCTGCATCAATCCCATTTAAACTGTGTAAAATGTGATTTTCCACACAAATTGATGATCCTCTTTAATCCTTTATGGATTGCTTCAGCATTCCCTGCTTTAGAGCGAGGCCACCGAGGAGGGTTCGGCCTGAGCGATGGGAGGAGCTGTTTGGGCTACCCCTGAGAGTGACACCTGGGGGGGAGGCACGTGTAGACGTCAATATGTGGGGGAAGGGGGATGAAAGGAAGCGATTATGTTTAGTGTCTAATGGATCTTGAAGGGATTGTAATCAAAGGCTGATCCCTATTCATCAAACAAACTCCACTCTCGCAGGACCGATTTGGAAAAGGGATGTTCTTTACACTTTGATGCAAATGCGAGATGGAATTGCTCTGGATTGTTTCTTAGGGTTTTATCATTTCGAGTTCATGTTGCCTGATGGCTGACGTGCGTGTAAAGAAATGGCTGGGCTTGCTTAAGTAATTCAAATGGAAGGACAGTGTGAGAGTCTTATGATCTTGCTGTGATTAAAAGCTGCAAAGAACTGGGAGGTTATATAACCTCAAAAGCATCTCCGCAGTCTTTAAGTGGGAGGCAGATGGCATTTAAGAGGTCATGGCGATGTTATATGGGAACATATTACATTTGCAAAGCACATCTGAAATACAAGGCATAAAAATTAAAGCAATAAGAACTAAATATGAAATAAATGTTGATAGAGTTCAGGTCTGAGAGGAACCGAGATGAAGGAAAATAAAATATTAGTGAAAAGGCGCATCCTTCTTCATAGAGTTGGGTGATAATGATGTACTCAGCACTGTGATTCGATGAAGATTTTAGATACAATTTCTATTGATGCAGCTTTCTGCTTTGATTAATGAGTTTATTGGCCATGTCAGATTTTTATATTAGCAAATTGTTTTCGTAGTTACGTAGTGGTGACAAACATAAGTGCTGCCTGGATCATGTTCAGACACAATGTCTTTTTTTGAGTGAATGAAGTGCTGCGTTTATGTACCACACATGAGCTGTATAGAGGTGGTTGGGTTAGGTGTAGAAAGCTTTGAATACTATATTTCAACATTTTTGAGATGCATCTCATCTTGCCTTGATGCATTAATAAACAACATGTACTCATTATGTCATTAAAAAGCCTGCATTTAGAGTCTGCACAGATTTCTCAAACCCCAATAAAACTTGTAAGTGTATTTTGCATGCCCAGGTGGTTAAATGATGCCTTTTTAGACCAGGTGCCAATTGTTCATGAATGCTCTTGTCCAATAGGCATGTCTTATTGATATCTGAGGACAATGGCTTTTGTTGGAGGAGCTCAATAATGCAGAAAGGCAGTGATAATAGGGTTTATAGGACAACGTAAAGAAATGGAATAAAAATAAATTCAGTTCTTGTATAAAATGTATGGGTCTGTTAAAATCTCTTATTTAAACCAGGGAATATTTTGAGTTGAGAATATTGCATGTGCCATAGTATCTTCGTCCCTATAGGAATAAAACCAAGGGGATGGGCTCTCCTCCTCTCCCTGACAACAAGCCGAGATGCGCTTTGAAATAAGGAGTAATGAGAGAGGAAGAAAGAAGAAGCCTTCTAGTGAAAAGAGACACCAGAAGATTGTGAAGGCTGGTTCTGCGGTTCCAGGATTCTTCCTACACTTAACACATATTTAATAAGTTTAATTAGAAAAACAAATCACTTGGCATGCCACTGTTGAGTTGTCTGTCCAAGCTGCTAGTTGGACATAGCAAGTCTGCAGCGATGCAGTGTCAGCTCAGCCTACTGTATCAGATCATTTACTCCGTCCAATCATTAATATATTTCCAATGTGCCCGTCTGATAAAGGTTTCCACTTAGGATGATCCTTTTTCTCGACTCGAGCCTCTGCTCTCCTCGCTCCTCCGAGCAGAATTAAGGGAATTGAGATGTCATCTATGATGGCGGACCCAATCAATTTCCGAGGGTCATTGGAAGACAGGGGAGCGAAGGGACGTGAATGGAAATGAGATGCACCTTCAGTAAGCTGTAACAAGGCACGATGTCCTCAGGAGTCGCAGGAGCACGCACACACACCCGGGAATAGTTCACGTACACGGGTGATTTTATTAAATATAAACAACACAACAACTCTTGCCACTCTGCTAGAAAACAACTCCAGACTTGAGGCTCAGGGAGCATGGTGCTGGCGTACATAATCACCGGGAGAGAGACTCTAGCCTCGCTGCAGGGGAGATAAATAGACAAGATTACTAATTACCAATTTACCTGCAGCTGTGACTGCAGCACTGCGCCTCCACTGCCTCCTACCCAGAAATATAAAGAAACCACACCCCGCTGCCACAGTATTATCTGTCACTGAGTCAAAACCATTAGAGAGAGAGAGAACCTATTTTGTGTCTGTGTGTTAGGGAGGATAGAAGAGACAGAGGTGTCCAAACATAAAGAGGGGACATCTGATTAGCACTACGCCTATGGACTCACATGAGTACAGAGTGAGAGTGAAAAATCTAATCTTTTGGGTTAGTGCAAAAAATTAGTACAGATGGTCACACTGACATTGAGGATGCACTCAAGTTCCGAGTGAAGTGCCCACCATGTTGTTGGGATAAATGATGGCAATAAGCACTAAGATAAATTCTCAGAGTAACCTCTTTCACGATTTTACAATCTGTGATGACTTAAACAAAGTGTGTTTACTGGAAATCTGCACCGCAAATCAAAATGTCCAGCCCGTAGATGGAATTCTGCATGCAGACACTCAACCCGATCTTTCTTTTTAAAGGAAATGGGATGATATCTTCAAGCCATTCAAGGATCTCTTCTGCAGTACACTATGCCTGTGGGAGGAGACGGTAAATTCTATTACCTTCAAACTGCGTCCTTGAACTGCATCTTTGATTGCCTTCTGATATTCTATCACTGGTTCACAGAAAATCATGCAAACCTTCAGACTTTCTTGCTCCTATATAGCCTTCGAGTGTCAGCACATGCATCAGATACCACTGAGGATGCAATATACTGCATGTACATGCACATGCATACACTAGGGAGGGCCACATGTGTAGAAGTGAGAAGTGACATCTTCCTTCAGCTGGAGGACCCGGGTTTAAACCTAAGTGATGACAAGTGTTCATCCTGCTGAAGTGTCCTTGAGCAAAACATTGAATTTCAACCAGCCTCAGGAGTGCACTTGTTTAGCTGACCCAGCAGTCTGACATGCCGTGGGCAAGGGTAAGCAAAAAGAGAATTTCCATACGGGGATCAATAGAGTATAGATGGAGTATAGCGTAATTATTACACACATAGACCTTTGCCCTGCTGTTTGTTACCATAGGGGCCGGCAAAAGATCTAGTCAAGCAGCATTTTCTGTTCAAACCACAGTTCTGCAGCAAAGGAAACGCCTCAGTGCATTTTATACTGTACATGTGGATATTTGACCACACTGAAGCTAATATACTGGATTTGGCAGGAAGATGAAGATTAGGATAAAAACAATCTATAAAACGGTGCGCAGACAAATACGCACACCAAAAGATGGAACAGGAGGATGATTGCTCAGCTATTATAAGGTAATCATTGCCTGCAAGGTGTGAAGCGTCAGAGCTGCAGAAGTTATGACTTCCCCTGTCCTCATGGCGCAGGGTGGACCAGAAACAGAGGTCAACAACTGCAGCTCTGGAGCAGCTGCATCGTTGCTCTTCAACCAGATGATTGTTGGAGTCTAGTTTTAGGTTCATTGCATCACTGATGAGTGCCTTTCATTACTTATCATCACACAGAAACATACTTTCTACTTGCTACTCAGCAGCAAGATTATGTTGATCTTGAACAATGTCAGCAGAATATTTGTAACACAGATGTCACGGTTGTTATATCCAAAGCAGTCGTAAAGCAACACTGGGATCTGACTGATTTAAAGTGATGGCCAAAGTCTCATTTGCTTGCAGGCAACCATGCTGTGCAGAATTTCAATAATTTTCAGTGCATGTGGTGAAATTTAAGTGACACTCATTACAGGGCAAAATAAACCCTCTATGATCTTACACGTGCAAGAATTGATTTTTTGGCCACTCGGGGCAGCAGAAATACGCTGTAACTTGTTAGCGAACAGCTACCTACCTACACATCGAGCAGTTACAGAACATTAGCATTGATCTGGAGTTGTGCCTCTGGCAACCTGGTAAATGTCGACATTCTTGGTCCTGTTAGCAATGTTTTGGTCTCCTCCAACTTCTGCATAACATAAAATACTCCACCATCTTAGACAGCTAGTTCCCGTGTCTGTCTGCCGTTTGGTGCTGGGAAGGTAATACACAGTGCTTTTTGCCTGCAGAGTCAAGCTTTTACATGACACATATTCATGTGATCCTTTGTTAAGAGAAGAAAATTGATTGGAGCTGCTTTAAATTGTTTTTCCAACTATGCTTTTCTCTCCTTTTTTGTCTAATTCCCTAAGACCTATCAAACCATTCTTACCTTGGAGTGGATTACAATTCTAATTGTTAGAACTGCTGAATTCTCCACCAACCTATCAAAATTCCCAGCAGTGCATGTATCTGGCTCTTGAAGAAGCAGACCAGTGGCAGTTGCCCCGGGCGCTGAGAGTTACTGATGCAAGTTAAGCTGTTACTTCGCTGAATAAAGTGAGTTTCTAATGGGTCGCTCTACTGCATCACCTGAGGCCATGTTGAAAATACCAAGGAATGACAGGGGGTGAATACGAGAGCGAGAAAGAGAGAGAGTGACACCAATTGTTATATCCTAACTGTCCACATAACATGGCCTGAGGCTGCGAGTCACAGTTCCTCATGAGAGGACGATGAAAGAACGTGATGAGGGCAGTGCATGCATGCCTGTACATTTGTCTAATTGTCTTTCTGCAGAGAAAAATACATCCCTGTATGGCTGTCTTGATTTTGACCTCTAGGGTTACCTCTGTCAGTCAGAGCATCACTGCAGTTAAGACGACCACGAAGCTCTGGCAGGTAGAGGTTAAAGAAAAAAAATGTAACACTGGAGGCGATCGAACTCATGTGGACATTTGTTTCACATTTACTAGCTGCTGACACTGACATTTTCTCCTACCATGTTGCTCTCTACCATCACCTTATCTTTTTAAACCTTTTTCTTTCTTTCCTATCCTTCGTTCCTTCCTTCCAAATGCAGGCTCTTTTCTCGAGATGACCCAAAACGTTTCTAATTATGATCCTCTCCCACAGGAGTAACCGGCTGCCAGGGGCTGGTAGAGTTCACTGAACCTGCAAAGTGTACAGCTGTTATCTTTGACTGGTGGCCAAAAGCAAAATTGGAGCTTCGGTAGTTTGCGGGTATAAATTCTGTCTGCTTAAAATGCAGTTTTGCATGCTCTTTTTTTTATTTTTTTATTGTTATTTCTGTCTTTGAGTCACTTAGTCTGATGACAAACCGAGGCAATAACCCAAAGCATATTTTTCATTAAGAGTTCAGTGGGAAATATATTCAGGTTAATGCACAGAAACACAGAAACAACACATGAGCTTAAAGGGCTTGTGTAAACACGTAACACATCGACTCACTCTCCAGAAACAATTAATGCCGCAGATACTTTAAGGCTTTTCCTTAGACTAGGTACAGTGTCACCTTTCATCCTGATGTTTAAGAAAAACAACACATGCAAAATGCGAGCAGTTCAGTGTCTTAATTAAAGGCTACTGCGATGCACTCTACAAAGGCACATTGTGCGGCGTGTCAAAGAGCTCAGGCTAGAAAATGATGCTCACAATATTCACGCTCAGATTTAGCATTTAACAACCCGTTTTGAGTTTTAGAGGCAGAAATTATAGATGCTATGTGAAGACTGGCAATCCTGCAGCATCACTTACTCTGTTATTAGATTCCAGTAGAATTCTTTTGGAGTTTTTTTTTTTTATCTCCTCAGGGTTAGAGCTGGGAAATCACAGAGCAGGAAGACGGGAAAAACTGTGCACACAGGAGTGATTAACAAGCCATCCACATATACTGCATAGGACGGTAACACACTAGGAAAACTGACCTTGCTTGCACCGACTATGGTGAGTAACTGTGGGCGGCTCACATCAGCAGTATTGAGTAGCACCGATGAGGCTGTTCGAGGAGCAGATTTGTGGTGTTTCTCTCCTCTGTTGTTGTTTTTTTTTTTTTTTTTTCAATTTCAGGTGTTGTTGTCAACAGCACTTTTTTAAGAGCCACAGAGAGAGTATGTGCAAAAAAAAATTTCTATCAAGGTCGAACCATGAGGAAAAAAGTGCACTAAACGTGTTGCCATTTTTTAATCAGAGGCCACATCAGCAGCAACAAACTGCTACACGCCAAGCACACCTGCTAAACATCTTCACCTGCTGTATCTCTGCCATGGCTGGCCTGAGCCTGCCGTCTGTTCTCCCGGCCAAAATAATCAAGTTTAGAAAAAGGCAGACAACTGGCACAGTGTTTCTGTGGGATACAACTGGCTGAGGTGATTTCCTGTGTTTATTTCAGACTGTGGCAGCACTTTAACAGAAACTAAGATGATTCTTCCTTTTATCTAGGTGCCATATCAATGTTTACATGCTAACATTGAAGCAGCTGTTTCACACACTCCCAAGTGTTTCCGTAGATGCAGAGGTGAGTGTTGCAGCTCTGTGGTGGTTTTGTCAGATCAGGCTGTGGACTCAATCACCAGGAGCCGCAACAGTCACACTTCAGTTTTAGTGTTTTTTAACAGTACTTTGCTATTGATGCTATTTATGTTTGAGCCATACATGCGTCTGAATGTGGGTTTTTGTTGACAATTATAAGTGGCCTCTGCTTTTTGCTGCTCACTTAGTGTAGTATTTTATAGACACAGAGCATGGATGCCAGATATACTGAGCTGTCATGCAGCCTAAGGCAGAGGATCAAAATACATGTGAAAATGACGAAAGGTTAAAGATGGCCTTTGCCCAGTTCCCACACCACATGTGTACCAGTGGACATGAAAAAACTGAACAATAATTTTCCTTTTGTTTTTGTTTTGTTTCATTTCAAAAGATCTGTGTCTACTCCAGGGCATGTGCCTCAAAACTAGATCCAAAACATGTCTTGTGGATATTTGCCTTAAGGCGAACATGGCTGCTCCCCTAATATTGATGGCTATGGTATTGTATATCAGTGTATGTCAATACCTTCGCCATCAATATTTGAGAAGTCTCGGTTTCAACTACAGCCAAAGCAACATCGACCCGACCCCCGTGAAAAACTCTACACCAAACCCAACACGGTCCTATAAAAGCTGCTATTATTCTCTGGAAATTATAATTCATCACAATAAGGAAGAAAACATGCTAAGGCATCATTATTACAACAGAGGGGCCGACATGTTAATAATTTAATAAAAGCTATCTATTGCTGAGACACATCAATTTGTTTGAGGAGAAATTGGTATGAAAAGCCTCTGTTTTTCATTTTTCTGAGCTGCACACCTGACAGCCTTGACCTCTTCACAAAGCTCACATTGCTCATGTTGCAATCTAACCTTTATGAGATGCCACTTTTCTTTGTATTATCACCTTGAGTGATGCCAACTGCCCAACCCCGCTCACTGTCTTTCATTTCATGCAACATTCAGTTCAAAACACATCCTGGATGCTTTTTTCCACGTGTTCGCGTAAACTGGGGAGTTCTGCACTTCTGTGTCCTCAGCCGCCTCCCTTTGGAAGTGCACGCCTGAATGGGAGGAGACCTCGGGGTGGAGCAAGGACACACCAGAGGGATTACTTCCCCCAGCTGGCGTGGGAGTGCCTGAGGATCCCCTAGGTGTAGCTACAGAGGAGTTGCTGGGGGAAAGGACAGACCGGCTGTAAAGTTTGCCGAGCTGCCACCAGGAACCTGACCTGAATATGTGGCTGCTACATGCACGGATGGATGGAACGATGCATCACCTCGCTTGCATAACTATTTGAGAGTGTTTTGTTACAGTAATATCGGTGTTTTAACATTGAGGTTATTAATGTTTTCCGGTGTTGTTGAATGTTTGTTTACATTCTCGTTTGTTAGCAGAGCA
>JAPZEA010000001.1:11524815-11535000 GCA_029783685.1 Heniochus monoceros | reverse complement strand
TTGGCTGCTTTCTTGTTAGTATATTAAAAGGACAACCAGAAAAATAACTAACACCTTTATCAGCCTGAGTGAAAATGTGTAGTTCAGCTCACATAAGGATACTTTGCTTTTCACTCTTGTAGACAACTGTGAAAAAGTGCGGTCAAGAGAGTAAGTAAACAGCAAGAAAAGTAATCTCAGTACATTTTCAGTGCAAATACAACACTTACGCTTTTCTAAGCAAAAGATTGTATTGTGTATATTTTGAAGTAGCCACACTAAGTCTTGAGTGTGTGGTACTTGTTAAGTGCAGTATTTTAGCATAGATTAATTAGGTTTTAAATAGGATGCAAGTCTGGCATAATAAGGACAACTGAAGGTTTACTTACTAGATCTTTCCAGGATTTCAACTACATCTCACAGTCATCATCAACAGATGGAGTTTGCTCAGTTGTCATGGAAATACTCATGTCATCATACTCAACAGGTAATAGGTGGTCATATATGGGATGTTATCAATGGATTAGGATGGTCTTTGGCAACCTATGTGAAAGGCCTCCATCCACACTAAAGGCCATCCTTCAACAGAGACAAGGGTTATGAGCTCACATATTACTAGATCCACATATTATTAAGTTTCATACTTAGGTCACATGATGACAACTGAGCATCCCCCAACAAAAACAATTTTGCTACAGATATTTGTCATCTTCATCTTTAACATACTTTGCATACTCACAGGGAAACAATTTATGACTAGAATACTGCGTCAAAATTCTCATTAAGAGGTTTTGTGCATTTATGCTAAACCTGTCAAGAGATATTAAATTAGTAGATGTTACACAAGTTTTGTGGCAGGCAGCTGCCAAGAATTTGTATTTCAGTCAGCCAATGAGACACAGTCCAACAGTCATAGGATGCACCACCTCTCTAGTAAGGGAAAAATAATGACAAATTGTCAAGTTACCACAGAGCCCAAAGTGATTCCTTCATATTACTTGATTTATCTGACCAACAGTTAAAAAACCCGAAGCACTGTGCATATACAGTGTGCATATGTCTGTGTTACTACCTTTCTGACAGGCATAGTACAATGATGCAGGTTAAACTCACATTGGCAGTCTGAATGGTTTAACACCCATCAACTAACCTGACTTTGCAAGCCTGATTTCCATACTTTACACTCATCTTGGTAAGTGACCAGGTGTTTCTATTAGGGACAGTAAATGTTAGAGATTTAGCCAGCAGCTCACCAGTGGGAGTGGATAATAACGGTATGGACTGAAAAATTATTCCTGTCATTACTACGACTGTAGACTAGAATCTGTGAATGGTGGTGACAAGGAATTAACTTGCGGTAGCACTCTCATAAGATTGGGGTCAAATGCGGGTTGGGTGTGCATTAAGTAGATCTGTCATGCACAAATCTCTTGTCTGAAAGGGGTATACTGTATGTGTGTGTTGTTCATAGAAGCCTGGTCGCTTTGAAAAGGAGACCCCTAACTGAGAACCCTAATAATGGTAAAGTTTGTCGAAATAGCAACTTTTCCCTATGTCTCCCAGAAGAATGCAACAGACAATCAGACTATGTTGGTTGGTTTGTTGTAGTAGGAAGCACATGGATTAGTGTAAGTGCTAAACCCTGCGCTAATTTTAACCTTTTGATTTCCTACATGCAAAGCAAAGTCGGCAAACAGTCAAGGTCACTTTTCACGAAGAAAACTCCTACACACATTGTGGATGAGCTTTCTTAACTGTGAGAGAGATTCTGTCAAGCTATTTTCTCAGCAAAACATAATAAAATGTGTCAAGTAAGTACATGACACAGGCATTACACATCTCCACCACTGTTCCAATGTTCCACTCTAGCTGTGTTTCACCTACATTTCTCCTACTCGAGCTATGATCAAGCTAAATAAAGTAAAATAAGGATCAGAAATGGAGAAATTAATTGAAGGTCACGTTCACACGCCTTTCAAGGTAGGTAGGGGTTTGCGTTTTCCTGTGTCTCTGTGTGTGTGTGTGTGTGTGTGTGTGTGTGTGGTGTCTAGACAGGCAACGTACCAACTTTGACAGGGACTGGGAGGGCATTTGGAAAAAATAATCAAATGATCCCCCTCCGTCACGTGTTTGTACAATAAAGAAGTGTATAAATAAATAATATAAATTGTTTTATCTATCATACAGCAAAAATTAAACAAACATCTATTTAGTCTGCCATACTTACAAACTTTGGTTTGCGTTCTCCTTCATCGTAGCATGACGTGCTGTTGTGGGAAGAGCCCTTCTTCTTCTGGCATTTACCGTCCCGTCCGGTTGTGGATTCAAACCGCTGACTATAGCTATCCATGACGTTAACCTAATGACTTCTACGCGACCTGTTAGCTACTAAAAAACATTAACCTTGTACGTATGTACCATTAGCATACACCCTGAAATAGTAAAGGACGACACACGCGAAATTGTCTACATTACCATTCGTGTCTTGAATTGGCCGGACAGCTAACGTTAATGCTGGATAACTCGTACGTGCAAATTAAACCAGTCTGTCAATATCAGAGAAGTCCATGCGCGTACTTTGTAGTCTTCACTCCCGACAGTCCGTTTAGCTAGCTAGCAAGTTTGCTAAACTATCACTGACCGGTGGCTTTACTTAGCGCTAATCCAATTTATGGACTGTCACGTAAGCTCACTCTTTAGTTTCCGCTAACAGAAGGAAAGCGGCGTACAACAGAACGGTTTCCCTCGTTGACAAATTTTATCCGGTCATTAGTTGAAAGTTATACAATCACTTCAAGAACTACCAGAAGCGCAGGCCGGATACATTTATGTAGCAGATATTTTTTTGACAGACCCGCGCAATGAGTATGTCAGCTCCGCGTGTTTAATCCAACCAATAGCATTCACTCAGACACAAAAACGGAAACGTTATTGGTATAGCCCACTCTGTTTACAGTTGAAAGTGCATTTGATTGGCCGTAGTGAGCTGTCAATCACAGTTACTTCAAGTTAGGGTTGTTCCTTTTTCTTTCATTTGGGTCGCCTGTAGATACAGTGGTTTGTGTACCCTGGGTCCACCTTGAGTGCGGAGGTGGAAAGTTTGTCTGCAGCGGTCCGCATTCATTCATGTCATGCTGGATAGAAATTACACAAACTGCAGCTTTGACAGTGTTGTAATTTAACGATATAGATTAACCCACAGGGCACATTTTAACTCACACAACTTACCAACATGCAAACTGCCAAAAACTAATGTTTAGGCCTTCTTCAAAGTACAGTAATAGTCATAAAGTTATTAAGGAGTCTTCTATAGATAGTTTACAACAAAATGCAAAGACATCCAACAAGACAGCAGAATATGCAGAATTTTAAAGATCAACCCATATCTAAAATTTAAGAAACTTTATTCAAGTGCATGGGTAAATATACAAAACATAGACTACATTTCCCTTAGAGTTTCAATCAATTTTATATGACTCATAATAGGCCTACTATTATGCACAATTGATATTATTAAAATAACATGCCTACTGTCTTTTGAAGTTGCACTGCAGATAATAGATGAGAAAACATTGGTGTGTTGGTCATTTTAACACACCAGTGTTACTCTCTTGCCAGATATAGGCCTACAAATCATTTTCTGTGTATTTTAGAAAATGCTTTGCCCTTCTCCCCATCCTACACTGTCACGTTTCATGGACCCAACAAGCCCTTTACTTCTGACGCGGGCTTTCGTGTGAAGCTTGGGGTGGAACATAAGTTGATGCTGCCCTTTTTTTTTTTCTTCTTCTTGTTATCAGGTTGTGATACTGAAAGCGCTTTATGCTGTTGGTTTTCAGATTTGTTTGGCAAGCGAAAAGTAAGCCTAAAGCTGCAGTAAAACCCCAAATACCTTGTCTGATGAAAACAGCAATGAACTGATGTGATGCAACAAACAGAAATTTTTGTGAGATCCTTCTCATGTGCTCCAATCAAAGCATGATTTGCTCCCCCAAGACATACAGTATCAAAGAGAGTTCGCCAATGTAAAGCCAACCACTATGAAACATTTTTGCCCCTCTTGGTGAAATCCATGAATTATAGGAGAATATAGTAATTGTGTGAAATATTGACAGTGATGTTAGTGATTGGTCGTGGTGGATGCCAAGTTGTAAGCTGTTACAGTTAATGTTAGGACAGTAGTTATGCCAGATCATGCAGAACTTTCCTCTTGAAGACAATAAAGTTTGCATAACCTCATAATGTCAATAGGATAAAAAGCAGCAAGTAGTATTAACCTTTCCACTGCCTTTGTGCTTCCAGACAGCTGGGAGCATGCCAGTCCTTCCAAAAACCTCAACACATTAGTCAAATGCTCATTAGACGTGAGTAGCCTACGGACAGTTACAACTTTAACAACAGTTGGTTGTGAGTTTGATTGACAGTTTTTTGAAAGAACGTATCCTTGCCTACAGTACTTGGCAAACAGGCAACGGGTCAAAGATTTCAGCTGCCTCTTAGCTCATGTAGTTTGTTCAACTGTTATATTTCAAGCCTCAATCTTTTACAACAGTGATTCAGTATAATTGTGTTAGACTTTGTCAGTCTAAAAAAAGGAAACAGACTGGGACAAATTCTCACTCATAGGTGAACTGACATATGAATAGAGATTTGTAAGAGTATTGCTTATATGTGAATTACTGAAAACAGATTTAACGTAAACATTATGAATTATAAATGTTGTATATCTGGGTTTGGGTTGTTTTTTTTTTTTTTTCAAGGCAAAACTTGAGGTCAGATGCCACTATTGAATGAAACCTCCAGCTATGAAAACAAATTTGACTTTCTTTGAATTCAACCTCTTGAAATCTTGTTATCTTGAAAGACCTTTATTCCTCGAGTCCCTGAAAGGCTATCTGCATGGCTGCCAGCAGTGTATTAACACTCGTCATCTCACCAAACACAAGCCTTTAGCCTTGTGCCTCGCTAATCCTCTCAGACAACAAGAGATCCACCTCGCAAATCGATCAAAGAATTGCCAAAGGGATATACAATCAAAAGCCCCAAAGACCAAATAATAGAAATCCAAATTTTGTTGTAGTGATGACATTGATGCTATTTAAACAAACAGTCCACATGCCAAAAATCCATGCAAGTCAGTCTGAATGTTTTTTGTCTCATTGAAATTCTGTGTGTAGTATTATAGACTACATTGTAAAAAAGGTACAATTCCTAAAAAGAGAAAAGTAGAATAAATGCAATGAAACACTGTTTAGTACTGTCTGTTTTGTATAGAACAATTACTAATAATTTAAAAAATGTAAAATCTTGACTTCAGAATTTTTCTCTTGGCCATGATGGTCAGACTCTGGCTCACTAATTATAAATATTATAACTATTGTCCTCGCAATGAAGCTCCATTTCTATTGCTGAGGTGTCTGAGTAAAAACCGCTTTAGATTTTGTGAAACTTGTACCAAGAGAGTGTTCACTGTTAACATTTCAGTGTTCATATACTGCCATCTTGTGGTTTCAATTAGAATGGCATCACTGCATCAGAATTTGGGGTTTTGCTTCACTGATAAGTAAACTATGCCAGGTGTTTTCTTTCACAAATCTTATATTGTACACAGATCTACCTGTCTTTCACAAATTCTATACAGTAGTGCTTTAAAAATGCATGAACTTTCTGAAAGCCCCGGTGAAAACTGTTAACAGCAAGGTGAATCAATGGTCCTTAAGAACAGGACATTGTTTCTGATAAAAACTACCTGGTTATGAGTTTCCGATTTTCTAAATCTCAGCGACCTTTGTTGTATTTTAGTGGCAGAAGAATTCTCAGAGACAGATACCTAAAACCCGAACACAGAAATCTTTAACTATCTGTGGGGTCAAGCGCCACTTGGTGTGAGTGACAAATTCTATTTCTTTCCTGTGATTTGGCTGAACTAGTCCTTTAACACTCAACCACGCACCTCTATGCATGTTTTTATGCCCTCCTATAGCTCCATGTTTTGAGTCTGGACCTTTACCATCAAAGTAAGTAGGCAGCTGTTTCCACCAAAAAAAGCTTACTCTGTATAACAGTCTAACCAACAAAAGAGTTTCCTGTAATAAAACAGAGGTAAAGTAGCTAACTAAACCCACTTTTCCACCACACTGAAATTTTGGAGATAGCTTCCCAGCCAACATATCCAGTCAGCAATGGGCTGGCGCTTCAATTTGCCAATGGGATCCATGGCTCCTGTGTGGTTGAGGGTTGCTAATGATGCAAAGGCTGGTTGCAGGTGGGGCCTTTGTAACCAGTCATCCTGAGACCTCACTTGGACTTCTTTAAGTGTCCACTAATTGTACCAAAATCCAATCCAAGTGGCATTAGGTGATTTCTGAAACATTTTTATGCAGCCCAAAATGGGAATAATTTTAATCTGTTTTGACGTCCAAATAACTTCGCTGGGATGCCACATTTGGTCTGTGATTGGCTTGTCGCCCGACTGAGCCCAACAACTAGGGATGAACACCAAGACGAATTTGGGAATTTCCCTCAGAATATGACAATAATGCACTATATTATGATTGGCCATGAATTCAGGAATTCACCCAATAAGTAAGCGTGCCCTTCACCACTGGATGCCATACAGAATGTCACACTGCAAATTAAACTATCCATAGGAGAAGAATAAAAACGAGATGATACGAGAAAAAGTATTTTGACCCTCTCGCCACTACATACTCGTAGAGCGCGTCTAGGCCGGTGACGTATGTAACGTAGAGCCGTTCAATACTCACATTAGCAAGCTTTATCATTGTTAGGAGAAGAAAATGTATTACAGAATTAGATAGTCCTTATTCAAGTGTGCTCACTTTAAACCGGTTGGTGTCGGCATATACACATCTACAGTCTGGACGAAAATGACCGATTTGACTGATTCCCTGACCAAAGAGGGCTGGTAGGTAGCATGGTAGCTAACGTCAGTCAGCTAGCTAACTCACTGAGGTGCCAGATTGGTGTTAGCTCACAACACTAAGCATCTGCTAACGTTATATCTTTACATTAGAGTTTTGCAAGAGCACGAAGTTTGCCAAATTACACACAAATCTTTTGTGTTGTGCGGACTTCGGCAACGCTATGAGTTTGTCTGAAACGAAACTAACGCTAACTTAACTGATAGCTAGTTAGCGAGATAAATAACGTTAGCTAGCTAATACACATGCAGCATTGCATTAATGTAATGTAAACTGGCGCTACAGTTTGTATTAACCGATAAGCAATAGTTACGTTAACGTTATATGCAGAAGAGGTGAAAGAGTGCCGACCTCAGCTAAATTCAAAAACTTTTGAAAGTCAGAAGTTCCCAGCAGCGCGTACGTACAATAGCTAGCTAACGTTCACTATAACAGAGTAATTACGGACTGTAGCCTTCGTCTTCAAAACATCCGAAATTAAACATTTATCCCATTCCAGTTTTGTAGTTTCGGTAATGAGATGATCCATACTCCAGTGCTACAGTCTTTAAAACCACAAAAATTTAAAATTAAACCCAGTTAGTAATGTTATATAGACGCGACCTCTAAAGTCAGTGACATTAAACAATGCATCTGACATTGTGCTGTTTTTGGCATGTATAATCTGTCCAAAGATGCTTAGGGTTTAACTCCGTCTCACTCCGGCCTCCAAAATTAGCCTAAATAATACATGAATAAGTCTTGACACATGGTGGTAGAGATTTATATAAAACTCTCGAAATAATACGAAAAAATCTAAGGTTGAAATATTGTTACAACGTCGTCTCGTTTCGTGGTCGACTGAACTGTGTTTGAGACATAAGACTTCTTTTACCAATATCAGCCTATTTCTTGTTATTTAAGTGCCATATGTGGATGCTCAGTGAAAGCTTTAAAATGTAAATGTTAAACATTTTAAAGCTTTCGAGTCACCTACTACTTGAAATCTCATGCTAACATCTTCGTCCTCCCTCTCCACCTTGACTCTCCTGTTACAGGTACCTCAGTGATGAAGGCATAGCAGAACTGAAAGGATCTGCTGAGAAAATAACACTCAGTGACATTATCCGTATTGCACTTGATGTAAGTTTTACATGTACATTTTCCCAGCATAACAGCAGTCTACTCTGTGTTTATGTAGCATTATGCAGGTACCATATTCAACAATGGGTTTGCACTGTAAACTGTAGTGGGAAATGGTTATGAAATGTTGTGCTAATTCATTCAGTATTCAATGCTTTTCAGGTGTGTACTGACGAAACACAGCCCACCATGCACTCTAATGAAACAGGCAAAACTATGAGAACACAGTTTTAAATTGGGTGTCATTGTACAACCACAATTAAAAAATATCTGTGATGCTGTGTTAAACATAAAACAGAATGTGATAAATTGCTAATCCCTTTTGGCATATACTCAATTGAAGATGGCACAAAGACCTAGTTGAACCAGCATAGTAACTTTGGGTTTGAGGTTGTAGGGCCTTCAGTGAAATCTTTAAACTAGTTCCAAAATTATTTGGGAGTTTTTGCTATGTTGCTAACAAAATTGTAATTGGCCCATTTCCTTCACCCTGTTAGAAATCTTTCTGCAGCATTCTGAAATAATTGCATTGTAATTGGGTTTAGATACATTTTTATAGACATCAATATGAAGAAGTAATTCCCTCTTTATGTTTACTGTGGAAATAGCTGACCCACATTTAGATCAGCTGCAGTAAAAAAAGGATGGCTGACAGTCCTGTTTGGACTTGGTGTCTTTGTGCAGCCGACACAAATCTGACATTTGTAGTGTGAAGAAAGTTAATCATCAGATTGGTTACAAGGAAATGTAAAATTGAAGAAGGTTGTTTGAAAATGCATAATTGTGTTAAATATTAGATATAATTGAAAGCTTAATTTAAAATATAAATATGTGTAATATATAAATCAAAATTACACTATATAATATATACTATAAGGTACTGCAGGTAATGCTGATATGTCTAATAGAGCACAGGCATGATTGCTTGTCTGCTTTGTATTGGCTCCATAATGTCAATTTCTGGAACTGATGGTACAAGTGAAAAGGCCCCTCCATCCATATCCCCAATGAATAGCATGAGGCATATTATTTTAATTTTGAGGCACAGTCCAGTGTAGTAGTGTAGTGTATTTAAGTCAAACTCTGCTGCATTATTTAATTTCATTATGACTTGCACATTATTTCTTTTTAATTAAGCATTATCTCCTTTGCAGAGTGATCTGAGACCTATTGGAAGAAAATTTCTACCATCTGATATCAATAGTGGAAGAACTGAGAAGGTAAGTTGTGCAGAAATTCTCACACATCTATTTCAAAGCTACATTTGTGAAATGTAATGGGAAATGATGTGCTAAGGTTACTGTTTTGTTATTGTTTTATGACAGCTGAAAGTCAATGCTGGCTGAAGTTTTCAGATGAGATGCAGTTCTCATGGGTGCCACTAGATGGCCCTAAGACCTTTACAAATAAGGATCAAAGAACAGCTTCTACACAAGTGAAACTGAGTTGAGCAACTGGGGTGTAAAAAATGCCCCAAATAGTGTCTAATAGTGAGGATTAAAACATGTAATTCTATGTGAGCTTAGTCTGTGCTTGCTTCATGCTTAGAACAAGATGCACAATCATGTCGCCCTGGTCAGACACCCTGCCTTGCACAGAATGAATGCTATCGTAGCATCTGTGATTACTTTACGCTACATACAGATTGTAGGATTGCTTGTAGACTGCAATTACATCTTACACATTTCTTTTCACAGAAGAAAGAAAGCATTATTTGAGAGGATAAATCTGACAAATGATTTTAAGTAAAATGGTCACTGTGGACCTAACCTACCATTGTGTCTCCAACCTAGGTATGCAATGAAGCGGTTTGGAGGAATAAATAAACCTGTGCCAGTATACTAAATGGAAAGAGTTCTTTTTTATTTTGCCTTCGGAATAATTTGGTGTAAATACATGCTTGTATTTCGTTGGCCTCTGGTCCTCTGCATGCTGCTGATTTTCCTTTTAAACCCTAATTCATTTGTTGTCTCGTGCACATGGCCAGTTGGAGGGTCCATGTGTTCTCCAGGTGCAGAAGGTGAGGAACGTCTCAGCTCCTAAAGACCATGAGGAGTCCCAGGGCGCACCGCAGATGCTGCGGCTACAAATGACAGATGGTCATACCACCTGTGTTGGATTGGAGTTTAAAAGGAAAATC
>JAPZEA010000001.1:11342762-11355677 GCA_029783685.1 Heniochus monoceros | reverse complement strand
GTGTGTGTGTGTGTGTGTGTGTGTGTGTGTGTGTGTGTGTGTGTGTGTGTGTATATATATATATATATATATATATAGAGAGAGAGAGAGAGAGAGAGAGAAAGAGAGAGAGAGAGAGAAAGAGAGAGAGGTCATTTACAGAAACGCAATCACGTCATAGTTTCAGACACCTTATGCCTTGCCCATTTTGCCCTTCATTGGCGCTGAGACTGTTAATCTTCAGCCAAAGGAATCATGCAGTCATTTTGGAAAATCGCAAGCACAGATAACGGAACCAGCCTCGAAAGAAAATCGTGACTCAATGTTGGTGACAAATTGTTCATTTTAAATTTGCTCTTTTAGAACAGCTGTGCATGAACACAATTCATAGGACACATATTTGTATATGCCAGTTTTTATGACTCTTTACAAGATCAACGTTATGCCTAAAAACTGTTGTGTCCCAGGACACGCCGGCATAAACAGATCTCAGGTTTCCACACTTCCAAATCCCAAAAGAGGGTACTTCCAAAACAAGTACTCTGGCTTCAAACCGTCAGATGTGAGGATGCCTCAGGCGAACAATGGGACCCGGCTTCATCACACACCTCGTGTTATGTGTGTTGCAAATGCTTCATAACAAGAAAGATTGAGTTGCAGATGTGGGATTGACTGTTTAGTTGTTTTGTGTCTAAAAAGCAAAACTATCCAAGCTTTTCCTTAATGTTGTCACTCAGCTTTGCCTTATCTGCCATCTCTCCTATTATGTCAAGAAACAGTTTCTCTGTCAATTGACAGCAACACTACACTGACAGTGCCTCTACTGCTGTTATTAGTGCCTGCCTGTGTTTAAGTATCATGTCATGACTACTGTTACCATCATTTTCTATTTAGCAACAGTAAATGTGCAGTTGGCTGTTAATGATATGATAAATTACCTGGACGGTTAATCAGGTATGAACAGATGTCTGGATTTGACACCTCTGGCCACCAGGTGTTACCCAACATTTGGAAGAGCTTATTGTTAAGGACCAGATCACTTTAAGCACTGTGTTGTCCGGAATGCACTGGATGATGCATATTAAAACAGCCCTAGCATTTGTCTGTGTATGGTGAAGTGCACACTGGCACAGGTGGATGCGCCATGCAACATAATACACCACTGCCCTGCAAAAGTACCTTGATGGCATCGCAGATTAATTGGTATACTGCTTCTACTGAACATGTCAGGTGATAGAATTTTGAATCTTATGTTTTTTTCTGAACAGCACTAGACTTACAATATATGCTTTTTATTAGCTTTCATATACCATGGTCCTGTTTGTGTTATGCCAATGGGCATCTGATCTGTGCTTGGAGTAAAATGTCATGTGATGCTCTGTGGTAATGCTGTTTTGCACTCTTTACATTTTCTGTATTCTTTCTATTGTATTTCTGGTCCCTCTGAAGAACTTATAAGCCAGAAATTTGCCATTTCCCATATGCACATTTGTACATTAAGTATGCCTATTTATTCATGTATGAAAGAGTAATTATGATGATTCTTATTTATTATTCTTATTATTTAAACAACAGATTTATTGCTCTGCTGTGTAATCATTTTTCTGTACATTGCAGTTTTCATGAATATTACTATAAACACATCTATCCATACATCCATTTTTCTTATCCAAGGCCACGTCATAGTGGCAGCAGGCTGAGGTAGTCCATTCGTCCCTCTCCCCACCAACATCCTCCAGCTTCTTCTGGAGGAACATGAGGTTTTCCCAGGCCAGATAAGATATATAATCCCTCATATAACCACCTCAACTGGCTCTTTTTTACACGAAGGAGCAGCGGCTCGAATCTGAGCTCTCTCTGGATGTCTTAGCTTCTCACCCTATGTCTACGGGTGAGTCCAGCCACCCTGTGGAGGAAACTCATTCAGCCGCTTGTATCCGCGACCCCATTGTTTCGGTCATTACCCAAAGCTCGAGCCCATAGGTGAGGTCTGAAACATTACTCGACTGGTAAATCGAAAGCTTTGCCTTCCAGCTCAGCTCTCTCTTCACCACAATAGACCAATACAATGGCCACATTATTGCTGCACCAATCCGCCTGTCCACCTTAAGCTCCATTTTGCCCTCACACGTGAACGAGACCCCAAGAAGCTTGATCTGCTTCACTCCGGGCAGCAACTCACTCCCATTCCTGAGGGAGCAATCCACCGTTTTCCGGCAGAGAACCATTGTCTCTGATTTGTAGGTGCTGATTGCATCTGACAGTGAAGCTGTTAGGTGGACAAAGTGCCCCAGTGCGTGCTGAAGATCAGAATCACATCATCTGCAAAAAGGAGAGATGCAATTCTGAGGTCCTGAAACTGAACAAATTCCTCCTCCGGGCTGCACCTTGAGATCCTGTCCATGAATTTCACAAACAGAATCTGTGACAAGAGGCAACCCTGGCAGAGTCCAACACCCACTGGGAACGTGTCTGACTTTGTATATAAGGCTTTATAAGGCTCCCCATAGTCCCGCAGTACCACTCACAGGACTCCTTGGGTGACACGGTTGTGAGCCTTCTTCATGCCCACAAAACACATAAGCAAACTCCATGATGCCCCAGCAGCCTTGCAAGGGTAAAGAGCTGGTTCACTGTTCTGTGGTCAGGACAGAATCCAGACTGTTCCTCGTGGATCTGATGTTCAACAGTCAGTCGGAGGCTCCCTTCCAGCATCCTGGAATAACCTTTTCCATGGAGGCTGAGCAGTGTGATACCGCGATGTGGAACACACCCTCCAGCCCCCTTTTTTCAAAATGGGAACCACTACCCCAGTCTGCATCTCTTCAGGGACTGTTCCTGAACTTCACATGACACAAAATACAGGCATTGCTAGGGTAACGTTGGTTGACACTAGCATTTGCACCAATACTATAAGCTCTTTTCAACTTATAGAATTAAGGTACAAATTCAGAAAATGAAAATGCTGAACATCCAAGCTGGAGTCATGTCCTGTTGCTGCAGTCTGAAAGGAGGCATACAGACTGTCCATGTCAAAGAAAGATGAGCCTGACATCTGCAGTTCAGCAGACTCGCTCTAACCCGTAACTCTGCCTGTCCCCTTATTGCAAGCCGCCTCGACACCTGTCCAAATTAAATGTTTTGCAGCGTGTGTGAGCCGGCCTTACTGGCACAGTCGTGACTGTGGTTGGGAGGAGTGGGACCTTCCAAGTTACTGTAAGTAAGAGTGGTAATGGTGATTCCAGAATAATAACAGTTAAAACAACAGATTAGTATTAATGTTTCAAGTGTTTCGCAGTGTACATATTTTAATGCTAAATTTTGTTCTGTGTTCTCTAAGGTTTTCTAAAGATAACTCTCTGAAAAGGCTGGATTTCTCATACTTCTCTTGGGTTCTGATTACATAATTAATACTTTATTATTATACACAATCAGGAAATAGTGGGCATATGTCTAGGATTGATGGGCCACAGCAGACTGTGACCATTTTGAGTATGCTAGTGTAATACACATGTACCTGATCTTGGTTGCTTCCATCTAATCTACTTTCTGTCAGGGACCACTGTGATCAATGGTTTGTTTATTTGCCTGTGTAATAAGCAAATTATGCTAAGCGGGAGAAGTCACCTCTAGCATTAACATGCGTACATTTTAATAAATTACTTAAGTGATTTTTATCAGGATGCCACAGGCAATGAGGTGATAGAGCCAGTTGCAGACTAGAATCTGTCCTTTTTAATGTCAAAGACACCCGGTTGTGTTATTTACTAGTTCTATCAGAGAAAGCAATTTTTCTGGAAGTCACCCATCCAAGAAGCAGCATTCATCATATCTGCAATTAATGGCCTTATTTATCACAACCACTGCAATCCTGGTAGAATTATAGTTTTGTCTTAAATATTTATTTTGATTGACCCAGTTCTGTTTGACCAGACTACATTTTATTTGTTTTTCTGTTACTTCTGTTTGTTAATTATAATCATTGCAAACATTAAGTAGTCAGCAGAAAGTCATACCACCAATTCCTTTTCTTCCCCCTCTGTTATTCAACTGGGAGCAAAGTTTGGAGTTTAAAGATAACAATATCAGAAAAAGGGTATATAGAACAGCTTAATGAGGACATACATACACATGTAGTCCAGACTTAGATTGTGTGTAGACTGCATTGTGTGTATGTATGCATTTGTTTAATTTTGTTGTGGGTGTATAACCCTTGTTCACTGTTATAAGATGCATTCATTTTAAAACTGGGTTGTGCTCAGCTCAGAGGTGGGGTGGGGATTGTGAAACAGCTGTTGTGGGTAGTTTAACATAGTGTAATGCTTTACTGGACTTACCGCATGCTTTGGAAATTTCCCAACTTCTCTTACACTTTCATTGATGATTGACTTGAAAAAAGACACAAAGTAGCTGCATCAACAATTGAGCTCTTGCAAATCTCTTTTCTCATGGAGGTAACTATTTGAGTTAAGTTTAAAGGTTCTGAGTGTTGGAAAATGTTGAATTGTGACTAAGCTGAACATTTAATAGCTGGTGTCAACATTCATCCATCACATTCTGTCTTGGTCAATGGAATTTTTATGCAGGATGATTGTCAGGTTACTATAATAATACTGATCATGTGGTAATTATTGTTGTTCATAACTGTAATCATTCACCATTATAATCATTAGCATTAACACACAAGCACTGCCTTACCATATTTGCATGATTGTACCCTTTTCATTATAATAGTAATTACCATGTTATCATTTTAGTTGTCAGTGGCAACCATTGCCACCCTCCCAACATTTTCAACATACTTAACCAAAAAATAAATACAACTTGTTTATGTTAAAAAAGTGGATAAAAGATGATTTGTAAGATTGTAATGTAACATTAAATGGCTAGAAAAGACTATTGTAATAAAATCTAAATTGTGACATCGAAATACATTGAATCATCTAAAGGAAAAAAAGGATAAATTCACAGTCCATGATGCAGTTTGATTAAAAAAAAAAAACAAAAAAAAAAAACTACAAAGCAAAAGCATCTCTGTCTGCTTTTATCCCCAGAGCAATTTCCAAAACAGCTGAGTGGATCGAACTTCATTCATGGAAGCAATTTCATTGATATGTCCCTAATTATCATGACTAAATTAGATTATCACAAAAGTCCATTCAAAAAGAGACATTACATTTTTTTCCACACAAACAAATAGCCTGGCAATGATGCTGTTAATCTGGCAATGATGCTGTTAATCTGCTAAACCCACTGTCCATCAAGACAATCATTTCATCCAAATATGCTACTGTTTCATATTTTAGCCAACAATTCCTCCAATTAAACTTCAAAGTACGTGATTCACCATTACTTTCCAAAATGACACATTGATCCGTAAGGTAAAAATATTATTAACTCTATCCTCTATTAATCCTGGGGGGATAGTGCAATAGTAAGAAGCATCAGTAAAAAGGAAGTTATGATAAATAAATAAACAATATAATAAGTAAATCAGACAGTGGTTGAATTCACATTATTGCACATAGGAAATATGTATTGATATTGTAAAGTTCAGTATGCACTGATATTGCACGTGAGTGAATTTATCAGAAGGTGTTGAGGTCTATGGTGTGCAGAGACTGCACTGGTACCATGCATAGTGTTTTCCACAGCTGTGGCACTCTCCTCAGCTCGAGGTTCAGGTTGAAAATGTGTTCAGCTATCCTGTACAACGGGTCTGCACAGGACTTGAGAAGCCTTGAGCTGTTGCCATCCTTTCTCACCTTGGTCCTCGTGAGTTCTTTCCTTCCTTGGATTGTTGTGAGGGACAGACTCGGGCAGGGGGTGCTGTGTGCTGGAGGTTATGGGTGGGGAGGTGGGGCATTGGACAGGAACTGCCCTGAATGCCCTGAAATGAGCTGAATGTTGTGGGAAGGTGGGTTTAGGTGGGTGTGGGGCAGTACAGAGGGGCTGTAGATGATGGGAGCTGCAGCAGGGAGGACTGGACAGACAGGAGAAGGGGTAGATGACTGCTGTTGTTCCGCTCCAACTGATCTTCCTCCTGTAGCTACTTTTTCCCTCCCTGATGCTCTTCAGCTGCCTCTGCACATTCTTCAGCTTATCTTTATTTCTTGACCTAAAGATCCTCTTTTTTCCTGAAGGAAAGCCTTTATGTCAGAAGCTTGTAGAGTTGTAGAAAAAAGCAACTGGACTTCTTCATCTTGTTGAAGACGTTTCGCCTCTTACAGCATGAGCAGCACGAAGTACATCCCACACAGTTGCATCAAAACAGTCCTTCAAAGTGTCATCAACCTCATCAGACCATCTTTTCACTGTGTGAGTGACAGCTGGCTGCCCGTGTACAGGCAGGAGGTGCACAAGGTTATGATCAGATCTTCCCAAGGAAGGGACGGGTGATGAGTTATATACTTCCTTGGTGTTGGCATGAAATAAATCCAGCATTTTATTGTCTCTGGTGTGGCATGTTACATATTGAGTGAATGTGGGCAATGTGGAGGACAGAGAGGCATGATTAAAGCCACCAGAAATAAGAAGGTGGGCATGTGGGTGCTTTGTCTGCAGCCTGCTTGTAACTGAGTGGATGACATCACAGGCTGCATCAGTGTTTGCAGAGAGAGAAATATACACCGCTATGATGATAACATGTGAGAATTTCCTGAGAAGATAGTAGGGCCTCATGCTTATGGCTAACAGCTCAATGTCCTTACTGCAGAGCGTGTGTGCACAGAGTTAAACCGTAGATCGTTAATAAATGCTGCCAGCCCTCCTACCTTCCTCTTACCGCTCTCCTTTGTCCAGTCTGCTCACATCATCTGGAACCCTTCAAACACAGTGTTCATGTCAGGAGTTAGCATGGTCAACCATGTCTCTGTGAACAGTGTAATGCTATATTCCCGGTAGCCCTTCTGATGCTGAGTCAGCGTTGCTAACTCGTCCATCTTATTGGGGCAGAGATTTCACGTTCCCCATGATGATTGAGGGGATGACTGGTTTGTAATGTCTCCTCCTAGTGCGCCGCTCAGCCTCGGCGTGGCTTCCTTTTGTCTTCCTCCTCTGCGAGAAACAGTGGTTCCACCGTTCCCCACCGTGTTATTGAGCGCTATCACACCTGATGCCTGGTGCAGACAATGTGATCGTGGCTGCACCCTGAACGTGATTGTCAGCAATGCAAAAAACAGAAGAAATACCAGGGCAAACTCAGTGAGTTAAATGTTCATAGTGCATGGATAAGCTGTGTGTATAAAGACCTAAAAAAACAAAGTTAAGGAAATGACTGGAGAAAGCTCAGTGGCTAGCGAGAGCTGCTGTAACAGGCTGCCATTCACGCAGCACCATCATATAACTGTTTTCTGATCTGCCATTGTCACGGTTAAGATTCGGTTAGGTTCAGGCACTGCATAAAAACTGCTGGCCACCAGGCATTTTACCAAGCAACTGATGCTGTTGATTTTGTGACAAGCTATTGATAAATTTGCCCCCTTTTACAACATCACAACTCTCCTTTATGAAAAATCCATGCTTGGATGTACTAAATATTATTTCTTAATTACCTATCTGAAAATAATCATAATTTTAAGTTTCAGTTTCAACAATTGGATGTCTGCTAGTTTGTGAGGCTACTGTCTATCCAGTATTTATTTGGTCTAGTTCGTTATGTATGTCATAAATCGAAGGGTATTGTGGGTCATCAGAGCCACACCAAAAACAAGATACATAGAACTTTTTCATAAAGTATAAAAACCTCCTCTCCAAAGGTTCTGCAAAGGTTTGCAGAGCACACTCAATTAAGGCGGGGCAGAATTTGTGGGTCAATAAAGGAGGAGAGAAAAGTGTTTTAGGGCAGTAATGCCAGGAGTGCTGATCATCATTTGAAGTCCTAAACCAGGGATCGCTGCCAGGGGAAAGGGAAGAAAACTCTCTAGCAGCCACCGCAGATTACATCATAGTAGGATTAAGAAAAACTTTGTGTAGCTTGTGCTCGCGCCACACTTCAGCAGGTATTTCTGGGTCTTTGACAGTGACCATCAGTGCGTCAGTAAATGCACCAGAAATGTAAGCCCACCCTTCCTTAGTGCTATGTCAAACATGCACGCACTCTCGCTTTGGTAGCAGCAGGGATTATCTATGCCAGCACAGAAAGCATATTGCTGCCAGTTACTTTCCAGAGAAACAACTAAACATAGTGAAACTGCCTGTTGCTCCTTTCAAGTAATCACAAACCTTATATAATGAGCTCTTGATTTACATGGAGCAAAAACGGAGGTAAGAAGATGGATCAAAACAAAAGAATTTGCAAAAAGTAAAAAAAAAAAAAATGAAGTAAGAGAGAAAATGAAATAAGGTGCAGTGGCCTGAAATAGAACAGCCTCCGACATTCTGCAGCATGACATTATGTTGAGACCCATTGTGAAGAGGCACATTCGTGAAGGAGTGCATTGAATTTTCTACAAGCTGTTTTTCCCTTCTTGCATAGAATAAGTCACACAATGCATAAGTTGGCACCGGCATGGCTGCCGTCACATGGCTGTGCAGCGGAAGCTCAATGAATGGACAACAAATATATTGTGAAAACACATTCAGCTCAAAAACTACGACTACAAAGCTACCTTAAAAAATGTGTGAAAAAGAATCCAGAGGCCAAACACAAAACGTGAAAATTGGAAAGTAGGTGCCTGTGCAATGTATTATAAAACATGCAATCTATATTGGATATTTTGACATGTGCAATCTTATCTTGTCTCAGTCCGAGGTGTTGCCAGAAGTTGGAATTTTATATGAATTTCTTAAACTGCATATGTGCTCAGCGTGTTTAGAGTGTGCTGTTTACTGAGAGCACGTATTTTCATTGATTTTGTATTTTATGGATGCACATACTGCGGTATAGGCTGCAGCATGTTGCATAAAAACGAGCTGTCGTTGAAATTGTTTGGTGCATTGGCCTAGATGTGTTTTTACATTATTAAAGATGCACAGAGCTCTTTAGGCAGGGGACAGACAGGTCAAGCAGAGTGGAGGCTATGTGAGATCATCCACATTTCTAAGTTGTGAAAACGTCTTTATGACAGTGTTTGTGATGAGACATGAATGTCCGACCACACACACACACACACACACACACACACACACACACAGGTACATATACAGTTCCAGAGGCCGTCATCAAATGAAAATGTGTCCAATTTTACTTTGTCTATGCCACAAAAATGATTTTAATGTTGCAAACTGAACTCAAGAAGCCCTATATACTTACCAGACCAACATATCATGGTCAATCAAATTTAAACTCAAACTCAACTCAAATTTCTATTCATTGCCGCTCAAGTCGTCATCAATATCTCTTCACCAACACCTCTATCAGTACCGCATTCAATTTGGGTTTTTCAGCATTGAATTCCAAGAATAATTTTAGTTGTTCCATACGCTATCACCCATCTTTCCCTGTTAATCTGAGGAAGTCAGACTCATTACAGTTCAGCTTCAGTTAATCTTCTCGCGTTTGATTCCTTTCATTGTATTTAACTGTTTGGGCATTAAAATTGAGCTTTAAATGATTACTTGACTTCCAAGTTGTGTGTGTGTGTATTTCTGTGTGTGAGTGTGAATGCGGGTTTGTGTATGAGAATTTAAATGTTCCTTCTGACAGTTATTTGTTCATTTAAGCTTTCAGGCGGGGGATGGGTTGTGTCTGTGGGTGTGTATGTGGGGGTGTTGAGTGGACTCCCAGAATGGCTACGGTCTGATAGGGTGCAAATCTAACTATGGGCCTATTCTGCTGCTATAGGGCTTAATGTCACTCCTGCATTTGGAGACCGAAGAAAATCCCAGGAATGATTATGAAAAACGAGATTGGTTTTCACTGTGTTTAGCACATTTTCATTCCCCAGGCACAAGCAGGGGATTCTTAGAGAGAGTGGTCTGTCTGTCACTTTAGCAGCATGCTGTTACATTGTCAAGGAAATGACTTTTGGATATGTGCTGTTCACACAGAGCTTCATATAGGACTGGCTGATACAATCTGACAGTGATCCATGGTTTTACCCTCTAACCTAAAGTACAACCCAGATCTGAAACAAGCCAAACTGTCCACTCAAGTTTGTTCCAGTATAATCTAGATCCCCCCTCTGACAAAAGTGTACAAACTGTGTCTCATCAGGAATGAAGCAAACTGCTGTGCTACAGTATGTTCATATAGACATATAAAACATACTATGCAGGCACTCATACATGCATGCACACACACACACACACACACACAACAAACACTATCAAAAAGCCGGCTTTATAGATGAGAAGTGCTGATCTTGTGTGGAGCAACGCCTCAAAGGCAATTTCCTGTTTGTATTTCTGAGTGATATTGATGCCACATTAAAGCAAATACTGATGAGAAAACAATACTGATCAGGGTGCTGCTGCTGCCCCTAACTAAAGACAATATGTCTGGGTTGCACTTCAAACCGAACTCCGAAAACTCTCACACTCACAGCTAACAGTAAGGCATACCATATGTCAGCCTTGTGATCTTTAGAACAGTATGACATTTTTCAAAAAATAAGATTATTTCCAAATATTTACAGAACAACATAAGTTAGCAGTCCTTCTTGTGCCAATATTGTAAATGTAAAATTGCACTTGAAATTTTGCTTGAGGCAAAGTAATTATATTAAAGTGTGGTATTTTGTATTACAGATCAAAGATGATATCCTCAAATTAAAAGTAATTAGATAAAATCTAATGTATGTGGATTATTATCTTAATGAGCAGATCAGGCGTTCACGTAGAAAAAAAAATATTTTACTTGATTTTTCAAGTTGTTTCTAAAAGTAATTACAGGCTTTCATTGTCATCAGATTAGCTTGCAGTTGAGATCATTCTTGTTTTACTTTGCAAATATTATGAACCAACACATTAAATATTAAAAGAGGAAACCCAGGGAAAAAAATGATAAAAACAGCTTTAACACACACACGCGCGCGCACACACACACACACACACACACACACACACACACACACACACACACAGGCCAGTCACACTGCATCAGTGCACCTTTTTCGCTCAATGAAATTCAATTATGAAAAGAAATTGTTGAATCATCACAATTTACTGAATGGAAATAAAATGAGATGCAAATAAGTGTGGTACTATGCATTTGAGGCATTTTGTCACACCATAATGGTATAATGTTGATAAGGGAAGTGAGGCCAAAAGAAATTCATTCCAAGTAACAGAAATAGAGAGACTGAGAAATATAAAAAGCATCAAGTGTAATACGGGGAAGTGAATGTACATACTGTAACATTATATAAATAGATGTGGAGGGTGACTAAAACGCCATATTAATAAAGGAAATTACACATTCCATTTGAGATTTGCTTGTAATATGTCGATTTTTATGCGGAATGGATGTTTAATTTAAATATACTGGACCCTGTTTTATCTTCAGCTAACCATTAGGTTATTATGCTTTCATCCAGACATCTACTCAGAAGAAATAATCTTCCTTTGGATAATGTGACAGCCCAATAGAAGGCTTAAATGTACCATTAACACCAGGTCTGCGGTTTCTGGAAATGTCTGCCAGCCTGTCTGCCTCCCATTTCAACATGGCGCAATTTGAACTGTCACAGTTCACACTGCTCTGTTTCGCCCTGATCACTGCGCTGCCAAGATGTCAGAATCTCGTTAGCCAGTGAAAAGCTACCAAATCTTAGCCCATGATGCCTACAGCTTTGCCTCTACAAGACAAAATGTTCTATGGTGTGTGTCTGTCTGTGGCATCTGTCAGTGCCAGTGGTGGTGCCAAAGACTTATCTCCTGTTAGCTACAGTCATTTGCATATGTCCTTGCAGTTGTTTGGCATGAGCTCATAATGACAAGAGGGGGCAAGAAGACTTGTAAGAGAGCTAGGACACAATTATGATAGAGCCTGTCCATCTGCATCTGATTTGGTCTGATTTGGTCTGATTTTGTGGATCTGTTAATGCTGTTTAACTTGGAAACGGTCCAAGTAGCACTTAGGCTGCCTAGAAATTGCTGTCATTATTGTGGCCATGAGTCATTATTGAGTCCAAAGGTGCCATTCTTTACTCGAGCTACTTATAATAGTTTGCTTAAGAGTGGATGGTTGCTCTAAGTCGTAAAAGGGTGGCCAACAGTGATTTTGTTTTGTTGCTGTGCGGGTATTTGATACTCATTTGGACCTCTGGCTTTTTGGGAACCTCTGGCTGAGAGTTAATTACTCTCCAATGGACCTTATTACATCTTTCAAAAACAAACAAGTGCAGTTTGGAACAAGCGCCTGTATTTAATACAAGTGGATGGTTGAACCTGTGAAAATGAATTTAACACATCACCTCAGTCATATTAAAAGTCAGTGTTTCAGTATTATAAAGGCAGCATGATTGGCTTTTACCGTTGACCTATATTTCTGAGACTGAGGCTTAGCTGGATATTGTTGGGTTTGGTGGAGTCTGTGGTCCAAGTCTAAGGTGCAGTGTTGTTTTTATGTATATTGGTCTGATTGTTGCTAAGAAACAGGAAGAAAGTCTTGGACACTATAATTGACACTTGATTTTCTTTTTCTTTCTTTATTCTTGTTTTTTCCCTTGAGGTAGTGTGACACTAATGAACAAACAATCTATGATTGAATGAGCCCATTTGACTACACCTGTGCCATATGTGTTGCTACCAAGTCTTCTGTACCCTGACTTCCAATCTGGGCTTCTTCTCAAAAACTAAATCTAGTTTAGTAGCACAAGTGCGGCACATTAAACTGAACCTCTGTACAGCACGAACCAGTATCACCTCACCTCATCTCACCTCATAATACTACAAACATCAGACTAACTGAACACCCCAGTCTCACAGCATAGGGTCAGATGTCACTGCAAGTTTCTTTTCAAAAATGCTAAATAATTCATGACGCAAATAGTA
>JAPZEA010000001.1:10729883-10742280 GCA_029783685.1 Heniochus monoceros | reverse complement strand
CTCTCTCTCTCTCTCTCTCTCTCTCTCTCTCTCTCTCTCTCTCTCTCTCTCTCTCCCTCTCCCTCCCTCTCTCTCTCGCTTTAATGTTGCTGTTGAGTTATTGTGACTCTGCTGTGAAACTTCATTAAATGTTGATTGTTGGGTCTGCTTCAACAGAGCAAAAAGGCGGCGACTTTGTCTCAGTGAAGGATTCCAGACAGGCGAATCAATGTCTCACTTAACAGCCTGTTCTCTTGTAATTAAGCCCATTGTATGTGCAAACATTCAAATACATGGAAAAGTAAAAACACAAAAATTACGAATTTTAATCGCTGACTATATTTTTTAAATCAATTAACTTGTTCTGTTGTACCATAAAAATTTACATCCCTTAACTTTTTCTCAAACACTTGAGTGAAGATATTATTATTATTATTATTATTATTATTATACGTATTTTAATCTTTTTACATTGATTTTTCAAATTGGCATTAAAATGTATTTAAAGGTTAAGAAAACGTTTAAAAGTGTGATAAAGGCCCCTTTTATCTCTTTAACTTTGTTGTTGTTAAGTTTGCATCAAAGCTTCATATTCCCAAATTAGAGAAATTTGCTTAACCATAAATTAGACAAACTTCGAACACAAACAAGCATTATTTCGATGCTGCATTTTATCTCGACGGCAGGAATGCAAGAGAAAACCGTTTCAAAAATTAAATCAAAAGTGACATCTAAATAACGTAAATAAAGAAAGTGTTGCCACAATGAGACGCCAAACCATGACACTAATACTTATATTAAAAACCTTAATAATTATGTTCAGTGTAGGCCCAATCACAACCAGAAAAACGTGGTTTTCTTTCTTCAATTTATTAGAAGATTGCTGGAACACACCTCCCTGTTGGATTTGGCTTACAGGATGAATAGTACCAATGAAAGTAAGAGGACAACAGAGGAGAGTGGAGAAGTTGTGAGAGAGGGAAGGAGACAGTGGGACATTTTTCCATGATGCACATGTCGCCGCAGTTTTGTAAACATACTTGTGCACAAAGTAAAATATTACTTACACAACGTTTTCCGTAACAATTAACACGACAAACAACGTGGTGATCTTAATGTGAAAACAGGCATTTAACAGTGACTTACACCATCCACAAAATAAGGTCTATCAGTAGACAGCACTACTGTACGCAGTGATTCTTTTTCCAATGCATAGAGTGTTTGCACTGCAAACTGAAACACGTTAAAGAAAACTTCTTTTCTCTTAAAAAAAAATCAAACAAAAAATCCTCGATGAAGCAGACAAGGCTCTCGTGCTCTCTGGATCTGTTTGAAACTTTTCCTCGTGATGCCAATATAGACCCTAGAATTTATTTCCAAAACACAGGAGCTCACCTCTGATAAGTGACAAAGTGATGTCTGTATATACAAAACCATTTCGACATAACCGATCTATAAACCTAAAGGGTCTTTTGTGCAAATTCAAAATAAATATACTGTATCTCTAGATGTGACAGCCTATAGAGGCTTGATTACTGCCCGTGAATTAGGATTTCATGCAGGCCTACATTTTTTTTCCCTTAGCCATAAAAGTTTGCAACTAAATTTGAGTTTTTAGCAGCCTCCAAATAAGAGTAGATGAACAGATGAATAAATGAACAGATTCATTAATTATTCTATACCAACAACGACAAAAATCAAACCGAAAACACAGTTCAACAATCAATGAGGTAATTCGTAAATGGCTATACTTCAAATAATAGGCCTATTCGGAGAAAATAACTCGCTATAGTATCAAGCAAATTACCTCTTTCCACATGTTTTAAAAGGCAATGTCGACGTCGCTAAACTTTTCCCTCGAAACAACTGAGCGAAATTTGTGTAATCTGTCATTTGCATACTTCACATTCACCGATAACGTGAAAATAAACAAGATATATGAAGCCTCATAAAATGGGTATCTTAAGCCCATTGTGCACCAACGTGTAAAATCGCTGGAGACAAAAGACTGAAAATGGTGTCTTAGTGTCCCTTGGTCCCCAAATTCAGTCACACAACTTTTTTTTTTCTTTTTTTCTTTTTTTTTTTTTTCCTTTCCTCGCCCATCAGTGAGTAGCCGAAAATTTCAACCTCTTCTGCTTCTGTCTTTGGTTACAAAACCACACTCGCACCACATTTTTTTTCAGGTCCAACTTTTCAGCTATAGCTGCTATTTTCTCGGACGACGGTCGAGGCTGTACGGCGAAGTAAGCCTCCAAGGACCTCTTTTCTGGGGCCGCTATCGAGGTCCTCTTGCGTTTCTTCTCCCCTCCGTTGAAAATGTCAGGTTTGCTCATTTTCTCCCTCTGGGCCCCCTCGGCCTCCTCCAGCCAGGCCTGGAGGATAGGTTTGAGCGCAATCATGTTGTTGTGGGAGAGAGTTAACGACTCGAATCGACAAATTGTACTTTGGCTCAGTGATCCCACGCCGGGGATTTTGAGATTAGCCAGAGCGCTGCCCACGTCCGCCTGGGTCACCCCCAGCTTGATCCTCCTCTGCTTGAAGCGCTCCGCGAAAGCCTCCAGCTCCCTTGGGTCTGTGTCCGAGTCATTGATGGAGGGGAGTCCGGTGTTCGTGAGCCCTGGGCCGCCTTGACTCCCCCCGTGATGGCCCGGTAAGAGCCCGTGGTGGGTGAGAGGCGAGTTCATGCTCATAGCCTGGTGGGAGAGGTGACCCAAGCCGTGCATGTGAGAGTGCGGGTGGGAGGAGGTGGAGATGAGCCCGCCGCCGCCACCTCCGCCGCCCCCACCACCTCCTCCGCCGGTCCCGTCGTGCGCACTGGACATCAGGGCGAGGGACGGTGAGCTGATATGGTCCATAATGTCCGGCGGCTCCAGGTTCTGGTGGTGGTGGTGGTGATGGTGATGATGATGGTGGGCCAGTGGAACAGTAGATGTCGACGAGCATGGTACGGTGCTCATCGTGTGGTAGGTGGCGTCGGGCTTGAACGGGTGCGTCTTGCCCTGGGACACGGCGATGTCCACGGCCGCCAACGCCTCAGCCCGGGCCAGCAGGGTCTCATCCAGGCTCGCAAATATGTTGCTCTGCAGCTGCAAGGGCGGAAATTAAAAGGGGAGAGGAGGGGAGAACGAAAGGGTGCGAAACGGATAAGAAAAGGGGAAAGACACGGAGAAGAAAGAGAAAGGAAGCGTCAGGAAAAAAGAAAAAACATAAATGTAACATATCTGTCAGTCGGGACTTTTGGCGACACATCACACAGCCGGAATATTCCTTCAGAAGCGGCAAGTCATAAAAATTAATACAAAAACAGTAAAGGCAGCCTTTGCGTGAGCATGCTTTCAAAAAGAACACTCATGGAGTGATTGCCGTGGAATACATGAAAAAAACATTAAGTGCGCTCGGCTGAATGTGCCTTGGAGCAGCCCTTGTTATTACGCACAGACAGCGTTCAGCGCGACATGCAGCCTAGGCACGAAAAAGGACAAAGTCGAAGTTTTTGGGGGATAATTTACCTGTGGAGTTTGTAGACAGGCTCTCCTTATAGCTTCCGAGCTGGAATGCAGGGTGGTGTACTTGTGCTCGGGTAAAGAGGGATGCATGGCGAAGTGCGGCTGTTTGCTGTTCATGGACATCATCTTGGCGAGCTTCTCCAATTAAAGTGCACGGGAAGAAGGGGGTGAAACGGCTACGAGAGCTGGAAAATAGTCATAGATACACAGTGATCCTTTGCCTATCCCGTAATGATGCAGTGTAGTTCGCTGTGTAGTGCGCCGAGTGCAGCCTTGAGCCCGGAGATCACAGAGATGCCTGCAGTCTCTCAGACGCACTTATCTGTCTACTGTTTCCCACTGCTGGGGATGAGAGAGGCTCTTACACCTGAGCGCCTCAGATCTCGTCAAGCCCATGCTCGGCTGCTCTCGCGAGACATAAAATGCCAGAACAGTGAACAGGCTGACAGATAAAAACTGCTCACAGGGCAGGCAGGAACATCTGGAGACTAGACGCCTGCTTTTTTTAAGGGCTCACTCCACTCCATCCATCCACGGAACTGAGCCGGTCCCAACGCCTTTAGGCCTTATTATTTACTTAGAGGCCGTAAACCATTGACTTAACGCTGTTTATTTTAGCAGCCATACACTTAGGACAGGTTATCCATCTGATTTCAGGAAATTGTTCAAAGAATTATACGGGGAAAGTGTCAAAATGAGTAGGCTAACCATTCAATATTATAACCTGCGGTGCGTTTTTTGTGCCAAAATGTACAGTCCACAACAATGCACAACAGGAAAGCAATATTATACGGACGCATCCGTATGGAAATATTATTTATATAAATATTTTATTGGTTTTACCAGGTGTTCACACCAGTGCCACATCTTTAAACGTGCAGGTTACACGACTTGTCCCGTCTCTGATCTTAACCCTTATGTGTAATGACACCGCCGCCTTATCATTAAAGCCCATCATCGCCAGATGAGCACTAAACAAATTGATTTAATACACCAGCGTAACCTTGTACACAGTCTTTACCTAAATTAATTAATCCCAATGAATTAACACTTCATTTATTCAAACCACAACGGTTACCCAATTAAAATTTCATGCAGCGATTAGATGTATGTGAAATATACATGATATCGTTAAATTTGCATAATAAATAAGGCGCTTTCTGCTGCAATGGAATTACTATGCGTGTGAGGTCTCTAATGTGTGCCGTTAGAGGCTACAACATGCTTTCATATCGACCTGAATAGGCATTGCTTTTTCGACTTTTAATGGCAGCAAATTAATAATGGTTAGTGTTTAACGCAATGCAAAGAATCAGGAAAGGTAGCACAAACTGCAGGAAAACGATCATGAAAAAAAAAACCCAATTCGCTTGTCCACTAAATATGAACGCCCAGCTCCACTAGAAATCATACTGTGAAAAATTCACCACAAAATATAGACCAATATAATGTAAATGAATGTAAATCCTCATGACTGGCCTGCATCATGTGATCAAGTCAATGCAACTGAAAATGCAGAAAAACACAAAAGAAAACAAAGTTTAATGCACTGTTTCTCATTGCATTACTATTTTATTTCCTAACGCTCTTACATTGCAATATTTAATTCAAAATATCAGTGTTTTTCATGTTTACCTGTCTTCAGTATTGGTGTCATCATTAAGAATACCATGAGGGCTTAACTGAAATGACAAGCACATATGAGCTGGCTGAAAGTATGTTTGAAACATGCCTCAGCACCTAAAGTGATGCACTACAGTATAACAAAAAACAGTGTTTGTCTGATTACAACACAGACTGTAAAGACTGGCCTACGAGTTGACATACACAAAAAACTACCTGACATACCTAACATTTTGTCTTAATTTATCCAATATCACAACAGGCAAATGACGATAACAGACAATAAGTTACACCCGAGCATCACATTCACAAATTTATTGTGAAGCAACATGGATATATGTTTCCAGCCATGAGTGGCTGTGAAGCCTGAACCAAACACACTACAGTACAGCGAGAACACACAGGTTCAGTTTTTAAAACCTTCACATGAGCTTTGAAAGTTTTGTGGGACTGCTTGTGTTAAAAGGACTGTGAGACTTCCTCTTTGTCGGCTGGCTGATGTTCAGTGAGTGTCTCTCTCTTGTTGTGTTCACAGGTTTACCAATGCAGCTGGAGGAGGAGGAGGAAGACGAAGGGTTTGCATGATCAGTGTCTTGGCTTGTTGGGCTGAGAGAGCCAGAGGGGCCAGCCTTATTCTCTTCCAGTGAATCAAACAGCAAATCAAAAGACAGTTCGTCAGTCTGTGAGAGCCCTCCATGCCCTGCAGAGCCGGGGACATGGGCGCTGCTCTCCCTGCCTGACCTCAGCGCAGCAAAACTTTCCTCTGCAGAGCCTTTTGGAGCCTCTTTCTCATTCGACGGGCCATCCACGTTGTCACATGCCGGGTGGTTCTTCTGGTCGCACTGTGTCACGGGTTTGCCGCCATGGCTTGACAAGACATCGGGGCAGGTGTGCGGTTCTGGGATGAGAGTTCTGTCCAAGTCTGCGGGAGGGGAGGAAGCCAGGGAGAGCTGGGAGTCCCGGCTACTGCAGCTCTCTCCATCCAGCATCATGGAGTCCAACTCCGAGATTTTGTCCAGGTAAGCTGCATCCATGGAGGCCTCACTGGACATCTGGAAACTATCAGGTTTATCACCTACAACATTAGTGGATGTGGCTCCTTTGAGTGAGCTTTCTTGACTTAGACCTGGCTCATTAGATTCAGATCTCTGCCAACCACCCCAGAAGACACACTTTGAGGGTTCCACGTCAGTATTTGAAGGCAAGCCTTTGGGGAATTTCTCACAGCTGCTGAATTGGTTCTCCATGGTGCTGCTACTCTTGCCAGGACTAGGAAAATCTTCAAAATCGAGCCTCCGCAGATACGACTCAGATTTAAATGCAACTTTCTTTTCCCGGATGCCAGGGCTTCTCAGGGTCAGAGACCGGAAGGCAGAGGACGGCGTGGTGGGCAGAAAGTCAGAGGAGCTTTCCAAGTCCTCGTTTTTCTGGTCTTTCGTCGGATTCTTATTAAACTCTTTGCGATCTGCTGAAGGCATGAACATCAAACTGTGATTTCTAGAAAATGTTCGACACGCCACCTATGGATTGCTGCAGATTGACCCCCTCTCGTTGTCACTCAAGCTTCTCATCATCATGTTGATTTTCTGTTCATGTGTCAAAGCGTCTGACCCAGCCTTGCTGCTCCCACACCACCCACAAAAAAATGCTACTCTTAGTCACTCGGTCTAAGCATATGCACAACATGCATCTTCCTACCTGTACCTGTATAACTCTTGAACTAGTTATAACAGTATATTTCCCTACATGTAATGACAGAGCCATTAAATGTCTGACAGGGGAAGGTTAAACAAATTGTACCCAGTTTTGATGGATTGGTTCAATTTGCACTGCGTAAGTCTTCACTTGTGCATGAGGAGGTTCCCCAGTGTAGGACAGCTGGGGGGATGCTTAAAGAGCGCTTTTTCACTCCCTGCCAGTTTCCTCTCTCAGTGTACTACAGAGAAAGCCAGTGATTTATGAAGCAAACAAATTTGTAAATGAGCACACACCACTTCAACATGCCGCACCACAAACCTGCTGATCAGAGACAAAAAGAGCAGAACGTGCAGGGCACAGCATGCTGGCTCGACTCATAGACACATACAGTATATACTGTCTCCGGGGTCCAAACGCTTCCGTGTACAATGCAATTCTCTGTTAAGAAGCTGAAGTTAATTCAAACCTGAAGCAAAGACTTCACCTCACCAGTCTGGCACAGGTACCAAGACACAATGCTCACCAAATGCACCAAATGTTAAAATAAGAGATTATTTAAAGCAGGTTATCGTACATATCAACATATCGCAAAACGAACGAGATGAAAATGATTAAATCAAAGTGTAATATCTGATGCATACACTGGCCCGGTTCAGCAGGTTGGATTATCATGCATCTATTTTATTCTGTTTTGTTCTGTTTTGTCAAACACATCATCTCATGCTGGCACTCCAGCAGGAGGGGAATGAGTGAGGAGCAGGAGATGGTGGGAGGTGGTGATGGGTGGGAGAGTGAGGGTGGAGCGGGGTGGCAAGAATATCAGTTCCGTTCTTCCCCTGAGGGGCCCAGATATGAGGAAGCAGCGGGGAGGAGAGAGCAGGTGCATGGGAATTCAGAAATCATTGCATATGCATGCTATTCAGACTTACACAGCAAGCTGTGGCTTGAGGAAAAATAACGCTCAAGAGGGACACCGAGCAGCGGATACGAAGGACTGAAGTGGAGGCAAATTATAGCCTTTTTGACCCCAGCCTAGGCTTTGCAAATCCAGCTTGTTTTGCTCTCCAGCCTGACTAAGGTTTTTCCTGAGACCAACATCAAGGTACAGGCCACCACAGTCCTCCTCAGTCCTCCTGAGTCGTCCATAGTCAACACTGGAACTAATGTGCTTGAACAAGACATGTAATGGCTCTTGTGAGAATCAAAGACCTGCCCCTGGTAAGGCCTGTTCCAACAGGGGCCCCCACGGCAACAACATGGACAGACAACAGGATTGGGGGCTCCCCGTGTGTTTAGATCATAGCACAATCACACAGGGAACACAATAGGCTCCTATTATGACAAGAGCCAAAATGAGACCACACAGACCCCACATTGAGATCAATGCACGATATTGTAGAGTATAGTTTTCCCAAGACTTCCACTTCTTTTGGAGCTGACACACTGATTCTTATGAGATGAGCGTAATATGTTTTTATTTTTTGATATTTTTCTCCCTGATTGTTCTTCTCTGAAAATATATTGAGCTCGTCAGAATCTGGACAGGATGGCTGAGCGGAGAGAGAGAGAATATAGAGATTTATTTTAAAAATCAAACAGCTGAAAAAAGATTGAAAAAAGACGGAGAGAATGTCTCGTCTTCCCCACTAGGCAGTGTAATAACCTTTTAAATCATGTTTGACATTTTTAAGGTGGCACTGTGTGCAATATCCGAGCTCTGATATTAAAACCGGTTACTGGCAGTAATCTCATTGCTTTGTTTGATGATTTGTAATATGACACCCATCCCCCTCGTCCTCAGCCACCATATAGCCTCTCGCTCTCCCTCAGGAGACCATCCATTCCCGCCCAGATTTGCCCTTGCTCTGACACCGGTTGCTAATGGCGCCGCTGTCAAGGGAAGGCCGGTGGCAACAACAGAACATGGAGACCCGTCTGTTGAGCTTCGTTTGGATGTGAACATGCTTTATGGTCTGAATGGACAAGACAACGCCTCTTTTTCTGTGTACATAACAGTGCAGTGATCAGAGGGCTGTCCCTTTCTAACAGCTGCTAGACATGACTGTTGGGGTGACTGACTGCCCGTTTGAGCGTCTACTCGGAGCACGTATAATCTGTATAATCAGCCGCAGTGTGGGATGAAAGCATACAGACGAAAATCTGATCAAAACGGTGTCAAACATCCACACAGCCATGTTTGACACACTGCCAGTCTTCGCTGATTGAGTATCACAGCATTTCTGATTTGCTGTTGCTCTTGATGAAGGTGAAGTCAAATTAACTGTCAACACTTGGGTGCAGGAGTGGAGCCACAGCGTGAAGTCTACAATCTGGTCGCTGCCACAGTACAAGGGCAAACGTCAGGCTGTGGAACAGGTGGGAGACCACAGCCCGAACTTAAGCAGGGACATGAGAGGGAAGGAGAGAGGAGGTAGAGAGGCAACACAACAGGCTCGTTAATTAGTGTAGCACAAATGTCTTCATAATGAGGCCTAATCGCCTGAGCATGGCAGTGACTATATGGCAACAGCCATGCAGCCATACTGCCCAATGAGCCCACAGCGGAGCAGGTACCACACAGGAGAGAAAGAGGGGGAGACAAACCAAGATGGAGGGGAGGCTGACAAGAATGCAAAATGGAAATGCGGGAGAGTTTCTGCGAGTGAAACGTGTATGACAGCAGCCGGTCTGTGCTGTCTGTGCCTCTACTCTCTGGTGGCATAGTTAGGTGTTGTACACCTTGGATTCGAGGCTGGTCTAATTGGCCCACTGGGCACCAGGGAGGGGGCTGAGAGCAGGGCTGCTGTGACAGCGATTTCCTCAGCAAATAAATCATCTAGTCCCTTTCTTCGGCATACTGCTACATCTCAACACTTCTGTCATTAATGCCAAGCCTCCTCAGCTCAAGAGACATATTTACTGTCATTGATTTGATTATAGTTATTACAGATGCAGCATCACCCCACACGGTACACAAATCTCCCGAGGCAGATGTTAGTGCGTTCAGAGCAATAGGTGGCTTGGTGTTTAATAATGAAAAGAGCAGGGAGTAAATTAAGCTCTGTAAAGAATATATTTGCATTTTTATCTGAGATATAAAGTATATATAGCGATAAGTAGCTTGTCTTTCTTTCTGGTAAACACAATTACAGCAGTCACACAGGTAAATGTTATTCCTCCCACAGGTGTGTGTTGCCATAGAGAGTCATTTGTGGTGAACTAGTGTGAAGCAGGGACAGGAGGAGGCTTGTCCTCGTCTGCCAGCATCCATTCTGTCTGTCCCTGAGAAGTGGCTGTGGCAGGAGTAAGACCACAGGGATGTGCTGAGCTTCTCTCATCCCTAGACTGAACCCTCTCATCACCGCTAGGCAGATAGCTAAGCTTTAAAGAGAACATCCCCACTCCCTGCCACTTACTCATTTCCGGATTACGCGACTGTGCAACCAGCAGGCCGATGCATGGAACACAAGAAGGAGGGTCAACACATCATGTCATCAGAGAAAAGCTGCCACGCACAGACGGAAACTGCAGTCCGCAACCTACCACTTAGTGAAGAGGCACGCTGAGATTTAGATTGGATGGGTTCAAATTATACCCAAGAGCTCGCAGCTTAGTTAGAGGGAGGATTAACATCTACTTCACGTCAAGAGCTTTCTGGTTGTAACATCCACCAGAACATACAAACACACGTGCACACACATGCATTTGCTGTAGTTATCCTTATCCTATAACCAGAATCAGTGCGGGACCAATGGCAAGCTGCCAACCAAGTTATGACTAAAACCCTTTTTGTAAACCCACTAAAAACATTTGGAATCGAGGCCACAACACCCCAGCACTCCTTAGGAGCCTGGCGGATGGTATGGAGAGCCGGTGAGGTTAGAGGCCTTGGTTAGCCTCTGACCCGAATTTAGAGTCAAATGAATAATTGCAACAAAAACCCAACAAAGTTAGATTATTTCATATCAGATCAGGAATCAGTGAAGCTGGAGAAAGCTAAGCTAAGATAAGCTGCATATACTCTGGCAGAGTCAAAATGAAAGCCTAATCTCCATGGAGTGCCTGATAGGGGTTAAAACAGTGCGCTGTAAAGCCTGGTAAACATCTTTGGCTTCTTTGCTAATCAGCCCTCGCCTTAGCCCCCTCCTCCCCTCTCTCTCTCGCTCTCTCAGAGGAGCTGCCACTGCCTGGGCCACCATATTGTCATTAAAGACCATGGCATAGCAAGGGAGCACAGGAAACCCCAGAGCCACATCTCAGGAGGCCCGGCTGCTCTGCTGAGGACGGCACTCAGTCCCAGCTACAGCGCTGCTCACACAAAGGCACAAACAAACAAGCAGGACCACAGACTGCCAAGCAGACAGACATATGTGTGCACATTCATTATATGCATCTTCAAAAGTAAAGGGGGGAAAAAATCTTTTTAAGGGGTTCCTTTTAATCTCTCGAGACAGATCGTAGAATGGATCAGTATTCTATTTAGCTCTTCATAACACTTAAAACTGAATTCTCAGCTGTGCATTTTCTTGGAAAAAACCCAGAATTCCAGTTTCAACTAAAATCCCTCCTGCAGGCTTTTTACCAGGCAGGTTTGAGATTAATTGATTCCAAGCTGAATAGTCCGCTAAAGAGAAGGGTTTAAGCAGCAATAGAACAGAGCTTCTGTCTGCCTTGAACTATCAGTAGGATCTGTCTCCAGCGGATACTAAAAAAACTGGAGGCAGGGCCGTAAGACAGGGAGGACTATAATCATATACTGCATATGTGTGATGTGTGAGAGTGGGGAGATGGGGCGGCGGCAGTGTCTGGGTGGTCGGAAAGGGAGGAGAGAGAAAGATACTGGGAGGCTGAATCCAAACGAGGGGGCTTTTCTGTAGGCTGAAAGCGCCTGTGTGTCTCTAGCAGATGGACTATTGTCTGTTGAGTCCTGGGGAGTGGGTGCTGAGAGTTTTCCTTGTGCCCAGGGTGGCCCATTCTTTATCCTATACTTCACCTCTCTGTCTCCCCTCAGCCTCGGGCTTTGTTACACTCTGTTTTGTTTGCTGTTGTTTTGTGCCTCACTATGTATCTCACTTTTGTTAACCTTTTCTCATACAAAACACATGGATTATTTTCTTTCTTAGAGGGAGGGGGGGTCATTTTTCTCCGCACGGGTTGTTTTGTGGTGTCTGAGGAACAAGTTGGAAGGCTGGTCGTGACAGGAGAAGAATGCTGAGTCGAGCTGTTCGGCGGCCGTCCCTCCCTAAGGACTGAATGTAAGGACCACCACATAAATCACCAGCCACCCAAACAGGCGGAGAGGAAAACAGCCGTCAGACAATGCGACTGATTACAGCAGGAACCATCATCCATATGCACCATCATCTTCCCTGCATATCTGACTATCTCAACTACCTCGGAAAAATCTGCTACTGCACGAGTAAAATGTCTATAAAAAGGCGGAGAGAGACAGTGGGGGATTTTTTTTAACTACACAGAGACCAGACTATACTGCATAAAATATAGCCTCCTGAAAACTGTGTGTGTGTGTGTGTGTGTGTGTGTGTGTGTGTGTGTGTGTGTGTGTGTGTGTGTGTGTGTGTGTGTGT
>JAPZEA010000001.1:10710282-10722427 GCA_029783685.1 Heniochus monoceros | reverse complement strand
AATCAGAGCAATTTTCAAGCAATGCCTCTAAAAGCCCTCACACACTTCATCAGTATTATTGTAATTCTTTAGCTCTAGGTTATTTGGCAGCTGCTGTGCCCCTCTGGCAAATCCCATTCGTGATGCCGTCCCTTTAACCGCAGCCAGAAATCCATTGATTTTTCTTTTCTCTCCTCCAGCCTCGCCCAATTCATTTCGGATTGCTCGATATGAAACATTTTAATTTCTGCTCGCACCTCCACTTGGACAACAGTCAGAGGTTTCCCTTTTCTTCCTCTTTGTGTAACATCTCTTTTTCCAACTCTTTAACCAGTCATGAGGTCAGTGTGAATTGATTTACATCTTCCTTTCACTTTCTTTCTCTCTCGCTCTCTTTTTTTTGTTGTTGTTGTTGTTGCATTTTTATTGATTTAAATAAGTTGACAAGCAGTGAAGGCGACTTTAATGTGGAGAATAAGACACAGAGAGACAAACGGTTAATTATTTTTCTACTTTATTCTTAAATATACTGCTAATCAAAGTGTGTGTACAGATTTTACAGCTACAGATTTTTCATGACTTTAAATGTGTGCATATGTGCAGGTGTGTAATCAGCAGTATTCCCTCTATGATTGGGAATGGATGTGCCATTATAGAAGCTATGTGCAGTCTGATGGAACCTATTGATGTCTGAGTACACAGGCCCTACTTAATTAGTCCATCACACCCACTGCTTTGGTCTCTATAGGATCTCCGTAAGTGGTGCTCCTTTGCATATGCCATGCGATTTCATAGACAAGCGTCTTCTTCTCTCTCTCTCTCTTTTTTTTTTGTTTTAAAATGATGGGAAGAAAAACAAACATTATATACGTCACAGGGGATAGGGCTGTCTGGTTCAGTCGGAGCGTCTGTCTGACTGACTGTCTCCCTCTCTGTGCGCCTGGAGGCTTCGTCACGTGTGTGTCTGACAAAATTTGTGCCACTCGGCGTTTTGCACACTAATCTGGGAGCCTTGAACTCGGCATGGCAGACATTTTGGACTGTGTCATTGATTTGGAATCGAGCTCTGCACTCCTTGTCCTTCACTTAGTGTTGAAATCAATGATGCCTGCTTCTGACCATGCATTAAAATCTGCAACCCCCTCTACCCCCCCCAACACACACATACACACACACACACACACACACACACACACAGGCCTGTTAGTAACTGACAGCATCTCTTCATCCAGCCTCAGCCTCACATGTGAAGGCTAACAGAAGCTCCTGCAGCCTGACAGATTCAGTTCGTTCTGAATTAAAGGATCAGGAAATATATTTCCTCTCTGAGTGTCTGACTGTCTGTCTCTGATGTTTCTGCACGTTAAAGACGACAGTTTAACAAAATCTGCAGGAAAATCTCTGTCCAGAAACAGCAGCCGTGTCCACAGTCCCTCCATCACGGTTTCATACCCACACTCAGAGAAAGCAGCATCACTCACAGGTCTGAGCGTCACTGGAATAAACCTGACGCCGCCAACGGCACTCACACTTTCAAACATCACGTCCAACCAGCAGTCAGGAGGTCAAAGGTCAGAGGTCACAGCAGGAGGATGACATTATTTCAGAAAGAGAAATAAAAGTGACAGGACGACAGAGAGCGTCATGTAAAAGATAAAGCATGAAGATCAAAGTGTGTGTGTGTGTGTGTGTGTGTGTGTGTGTCACTGTGATTTACTTCAGTGAAACATTAAACTGCTTTACTGTATCCACTGAGCTACATCATTTGCATGATGGGTCACTAAACACACTGAACCACCCCCACCTCCCCAACTCTCTATCTCTGCTTTTCTCTGTCCTCCCCTGTGTGCTTTCTGGAAATCCTCACCCATCATTGTGATAGGTAGCCAGAGGTGGGACAAAATGTGGGAAATCTGTTTGAAGTGTGGTTAAATATAAGAAAATGTAACGTCACTTTTTAGTATCATGCCTAACAAGGTCCTCTATTATTGGAATGACAGTATATTATAAAGGCAACAGCAGCCTAGTTTAGAGAAGGTGATGTTTTAAACACACAGTGTAAAATATTTAGACATAATCATCTATTTTCTATGATAATTCATACTGTAAATAATGTATAGCAATAGTATATTTGCAATGAGACAAGAGAGAAGCAGAAAGAGGTAATGTTGGGGAGAGAGTATGAGAGTAAAAAGATTAGCCAGTGCACATTAGGAGGTTTAAGATAACATGCAACAGCAACCTGCAGGTCTCATCTATTGATTAGCCACTATCAGAGACAGTAGAGTGTGTGCGCATGTGTGTTTGTGTGCAAAGAATAGAATAGAATGTATATACTTCAAACGAGCACATGAAGTTGAAAGTACCCCTCAGTAATTTAAATGTCATCCTAACAGCTTTCATCGTAAAATATGTAATATTGAAAATAAATAATAAAAAGTATAAATGTAAATTCCGTAAGATGCTGATGAGGATAAAAAGATTTCCTCTGAAGTTTGAGCATCAGGAAGTAAATTGCGCAAATGTTGCTGATCACTTTCCAACACTGCTGAAATTAAACCTTCCCAAAGCCCCAGCTTCATCCAGAGACTGCAGCAGATCATGCATCCCTCCCACTGCAGTAGCAAACACAAGTAAAATAGATGCATGGCTACAAATCCTTGTTTTATTGGAAAGGGGCCTAATTATTAGGATGTAAGTCAGGCTGTGACTGGAGGGCCGTCTCCTTGATGCGGGCCCGGTTTATATTTATCCCCTCCTCTGCAGCTACAGCAGCAGTGCCACCATCACTACCAGCAGTGTGTGGCGCTTTTATTACATCGCCCACAGGCAGGTTCAGCCCTGTCACAGTCTCACACACACACACACACACACACACACACACTCACGAACGCACATGCACAGCCTGCAGGACCGGCAGCCAGTTGAGTCCCCTCCACAGCAGAGTTACCCCACATCCCCATGCAGCCCCACATGGGCCCTTGGGACAGTGAAGGGAGGGAGCGGGTATTATGGTAATACTATAGCCTGCTGCTCCCTTCCCTTCTCCTGCAGCACAGCTGGGAAGGACCATCATTACAAGTATTGTAGCAATCTGTTTAAGAGGGACACATTGGAGAGGTTGGGTGACAGAGAGAGGATGAGTGCTGCATACATAGATCACATAAAATATGATTAAAATGTGTGTGAGGGGACCAGGAATAAAATGCAAAACTTGTTATGAACACCTTATATCAAGTCCACTGTCAAAATGGCCAGCTGTAAATCTCTATTTTCCCCTCTTTACTTTTTTTATTTTATTAAAGGTTTCTTGTGTCGAGCTGGTCATATCTCAAGACAGGGGGCCTGTGGCATATAAGGAATAAATAGGACATAAAGTACTTGAATCTCTAATGCCTCATATAGCTTTACCAATCTATATTGTAGTGTGCCACGAGCTGGAAATCCATTACAAAGTGGCCAAAATCAAATAGCCTTGCGATAATGCGTCCGCACTGCCCTTATTTTCAAATTACCCCTATTTCATGCAAAACTTCTCCAACCAATTATTTTTAAACACAAATGAAATCCAGGAGATATATCTGTGAAGTCTTTATGGTAATTGATAGAGCATTGTAACGTTATGTGAGAAACTCCCACAACACATGCCCCAACGCTACTTTAAATACTCGTCTTGCAATAGATTAATGATTAAAGATCAAGAAAGTCTGATCAGAATAAACAGCCTACTCCACTATTCTGGTAGCAGATTAGACCTTTGACAGAGCGGTCAATCACTCACTGTCGGATTAGGCTGCTCAGAGCCATTCATCTACTTGTCTTGTTTTGGAGCAAAAAGAGCAGCCTGTGATTCAGAGCCTTCCTCAGACTCCATCATCCTCACAGTATTTTTAGGAAACAGATATCCATTACATCCCTTTTCCCTCCCCGTGCCCTCCTTCTCATTCTATTTCCAGCTCAGTTTTGAACAGAAAGTTCGATTGATAAAGCACAGAATCTATAACGGCACGCACAGAGGTGAAGGGTTATTGAATATTCTGAAGATGAACTATTAAAAATGCATATTATCTCATTATTCCTGCTGCCAAATAACTGGAAACTATATATGCCACGAGACAGAAAATAGTTCTTGTCTTTTTCTTTCCTTGACCTGACAGAGGGCACGTGAAGAGGACAGAGGGGAGGGAGGAGAGTGGTCTTTTAAAAACTGCTTCAGTGCACTAATGTCCCTGAAACCTGAACCCTTATTGGATCTGAAGGGCGGTGTGAGACAGGCATGCTCCACACCCTCTGCGTAAAGGTGAGGATTAAAGGTGAGCGTATTAGTAATAGCAGCGGTGTGTATAACATCATGTTGGTGAAAACACAATGATGTTTAATAGTTGTAACGTGTGTTTTGTTTTGTTTTTTAAAACAACTACTAGAAGAGGGCTGGTGAAATAATATTCAACAATGACATTTGTCACCCCCCCTCCTCACTCACACTCACACACACACACACACACACACACACACACACACACACTGGGAGGCCTTATTAATTATTTGTAGCCACTTGACTTCATATTGTGCTGCCAGTGGCTTGGTCAAAGATTATAATTACCACTTCCCTGTTTGTATCATTTTCCATCTCCTGTGCTTTTAGTGCAGTATTACTTCTCTTGTCCCTCTCTCTCCCTCTCTTCCTCCCTCTCTCCCGTATACACAAGACCAAAAGTGCAGGCACATCATTTATTGATAAGACAAAAAGAATGTAATGAAATTATCAATGTTCTTGAATTAATTATGAACATGATTAAGAAAGCTAAAATCTCAGGAGCCGGTCTCTCATTACCCATTCACTCTTAGGGATTGCTTTCATTCAGGGAAGGAGAGTCGAAAAAGCCTTCCAGCAGAGCCCACTCCAGCTCAGCCCTTCTCCCTGAGTGCCTGTCCCCTGCTGCCGCGGCTGATTGACCAGCTCCTCCGACAGACCGGCTGCCGGCTCGCCCGGACGGCTATCCCGCACCCGCGCTTGTTACTGTGATGCAGCCAAGCACAGTTAGCTGCCTCGTGGCCTCTGACGTTTGCGTGGAAAAGAGAGGACGTGCTCAACCTTCCTGTTCTACACCTGCGTTCATGCTCTGGGGTCTTGACCCTCTTAAAAAAAAAAAGAAATAAGGTAGGTGAAACTTCTCAAACTTCTAATTAGGCTTAAACTGCTTGCCTGTTGTGAGTAATTTGTCAGTTGTTATTGTCTTTGAAAATTAGAATGTTCTTGCCTCTTTTACATGCAAGAAAAACCTGCACCACTTTTACGTAATTCACCGTGTGAAAGAATTATTTTTAGCCACTTTTAATCTTTTCTAATTGGAACTAAATAATGATAATCAGTTTAGGTTGTTGTGGTGCCAGTGTGACCTAAATCATATTATTTCTTGATGAGAAAAACTCAATCAAAGTACTGTCAAACTAATATAAAGAACAATATTCGGGTTTGAATAAAAGAGACTGTTCTTTTCTGATATAATCCATTGATTTGATTGGATGTAGTTTTCCCACTGATTATTATAAACTGATTGTCTAGTTATGATCTGATTATTTCTGCTGTGGAATTCATGGCAGATGAGGAAGGATGAGAAGTATTTGCATCCCACCTGTATCACACAAGCTTGAGTCTCTTCTTCTGTTAGATGAGTCTGAATAATTTTGCAGCAATGAGGGCAAAATTAAAATTAGAATTTGACATTTGCATATGATACACACCTTTGAATGATCTAAAAAAAAAATAACATGCATCTGCAGTGATCCATATCTAAAGATGTTTGTGCTTTTGTTTGATGAATCTCTGCTGAACGTGTCACCTCTGAACAATATGTATAATGCCCATTTTGTAGCATGTAGCGTCATTTTTATATGAGAGTAGCAGTGCACGTCAAACTAATTTCAGTGACTATTTATCCATTTATATTCAGCGAGAGAGCAAGAGAAATGCTCTGCAAGAGCTACACATCTTTGGTTCAGTCTATCTTTCTTCTGCTCAGTCACATGGGACAATATATGGGGCAATACTCCCAAAAGTATTGGGAGTTTCAAACAAAGTCTCAAACCCACTGTCTCTTTCCTATTCACACCATCTCTCTTTATAACTGGCTTTCTAGCTTTCTGTGCACGTACACACACTCAAACACACGCCTGCGTGCACACACACAGACACACACCTGCTTAATCATACTGTAGATACAGAAATACAAACCTATGCATTTTTTCACCTCGCAATACAAACAGAACATGCACATGCCTGCCCATAGACATGCTGTAGTATATTCACGCTATTACATACAGTTTTTTCTCCTCGACAGGCTTCATGTTATTTTTAAGAACGTTTAAATGATCAACAATTTATGGTGACACACAAATTCTGACCTGTTACCTTTATTGGAAATGGCTTTTGGCAGTTTTGTGTGAAATTCAAAACAGTGTGGTGCTCTGCCCTCCTGCTACAGAATAATATATAGAGCGATTTTTCCCTCTTGAAAATGATTTCATGATTTCTGCTGTATCAAAAGAAGGAAAGATTCACTCGAGGATAGAGAAAACAAGAAGCAACGAGAGAGAGAGAGAGATCTTAGGGGTTAATGGCAATCCTCCTGTCCCAGGGATTGATCCAAGTATTGGATCGCACATAAAGCTGCAGTTACTGGATATTACCCTGCCGCTATCGGCCTGCAGTGATGGCCTGGATAAGAAGTGCTTACCAAAGAGGATGCTCCTCCAGGGCAGATACGGTTTACCAGCCCTCTGGGAACAACAACCACATGCCTGCTGCTTGCTCAGGAACTTTCTACCTCATCGAGTAAATCCAGGGGCCTTATCAAGTTACTGGCCTACTGAACTGCTCAAAAAAATGTTTAGACATCTTCAGATTTTCAGCCACGCAGGGGCAGGGCGGTAATTAAATGGCACCTGCTTTTCTTAGATAAGAGTGTTGATTATGTGGTTTGTTTGGCTTGTGCTTTGTGTCGGATGGAGTGGGGTTATCGCAGATCCAGTTCTGAGCAGAATGCAATTTCATAGATTTTTGCTGGGTTAGATTGTGAAGTTGCTGAGTTACTCTTAACAGAATCATGAAGTTTACTTTCTGCTTCATGCAGCCTTCGCTGCACTTGACTAATTGTTGCTTAAAACCCTTTAAATGGGCATGCTTCAAGAAACTGTCCTCAAACCAGTCCCGTCTGTATTTCCTCCTGTGGTTTTACTTCAGATTTGTATAGAGGTTAGCTGATTCCAGATCTGTGCCAAGGTGGCCAGCTCTACCCATGAGCATCTGCTGTATGTCTCTCTGTGGTATTACCCATGAAGCACCTGGCTCATGCCACACGCCAGCAACCAGAGCCCAGATGGCAGCTAAACAGGCTAATTATTTCAACACCAAACTCTGATGTCCCACACCAGCACTGTGGGGCCACTTTGGCATTCTGCATTTCTCTCTCCAGCTCTGCTGAAGAGGATGTCTGCCATGGAGCTATAAAGATGTCAAGTGGGTAATCATGGTCATAGACAGGCCCCGGTACAGTGCTTGGCGTCCAGATGTAAAGATGGTCATATGTGGTGTCCTTTAGTGGAACAAAGGCATTTGGCAGAGCAGGATGGTGCATTGCCTTTGCCCTCGGTGCTCATTGATGCAGATGTGTGCTCGTTATATTCCAGAGTTGACAATAACATAAGTTTTTAATGTTTTTTTTTTTTTTTATCCTCTCATGGATACAGCCACCGCAAAAATGCTGATTCAGAGTGTAGACAAGATAACACAGTAAGCAACCAAAATATGACAAGTATCATCACCAACAAGTAGTATTTTGATGGACACGCAAACGTTCCTCCTTATGTATGTTTTTTAAACACTGATTGACTGATAGTGTATGGTATTTTACTGCTTTGGTGGAATGGGGCCTAACTCAGATTCCTCATTCTTTCATTCATTCGGTCATGGTTAGCCTGTCTGTCCCCCGGTGGCCATACAGCAGCATTGAGATGTCTCCAGATGACACACAAAACCAGGATCACTCACTACTAACACTACTGTCAGTTTCTTACATCATCGGTAACACAGTGTGTCCTTGTTTGAATTACAGCAGCTCATACAGTAAATCTTAGTATGTGTACATCAGACGGGCTCAGCATTGTTGAATCAGCCTCTAAGAATGTCAAGCCGGCAGTTGCAAGATCTTAACTGCTCCAGCAACGGTGCTCTGTAGGCTTTAACCAAATTACCCCTGGTGGTCCAGTAACCGAACAGTATCAGCATCTTTATCTGACATCAGAGGTTGCAGTTTCTATGCACATCTTCTCTGAGGTTGATGAAGTGTTGCCATTAGGGCCCGTCTCCTGCATCCACAGCCACTCCAGAGGAAGAATTGGTTGTGCTTGATAAAGCTGGCACTTAGAACAAGGTGCAGGTCCCGCAGCGATAACCTACTGACTCCAGCATTAAAGACTCCACCAATGGGAGGACAGCCTACATCTTGATCTATTGCTTCTTGTCAGAGAAGAATATAGCTGGCTAAAGGCTCTCTATTTTCTCCTATTTTTAGCTCTGCATGAAGAATATGCCTCCATGGATTAACACTGACAATGAGTTGAAAATTAGGAGAAAGGTTAAATGGGTGAGGGTCTTCTGGCTTCCAAAGGGTCATAAGTGATTTGATGTTCACACACAGAACTTGTGACATTTATTTAACTTCAATCTGATTGTTAACTGAAATTTTGAGTTACAGGATATTTCCTTGTAAAACCATTCAATATTGTCCAGTATGCTTTCTTGAACGTAATATTTTTGATGACTACACTTTTAAGGACCTCTGCAACCCCCAAACTATTTTTTTTTTTTTACATAAAATATAAAACATATTTATGAAAACATACCTTAAGCCAACAAAGAGTTTTACTTACTAAACTACCATGAGGTAGACATCCACTGCTGGTCAGAAGAAGTGAAAAGTAAGCACTAACATACACAGAAATACAGTTGTTTCAACATTGAGTAAGCTAAGAGTGCTGTGTGTTTGTAGACTCAAATCAGAGACAAATTAGCTGAAATAAAGCAATAAAGACTCTAATTTGTCCCAGTACACTTCTACCTCATCCTCTCACCCTCCTCCTCCTCCTTCCCTCTCCCTAAAGTGTGTCCCATCTGCTTTGGGGACCTCTCCCCAGCATGCAGGAGCAGGATAAGCACACCATTTCCCTGTCAATACTTTGCTATTAGCCTCTGCAGATCCATATATCACTGAGCTGTAGGCTATGAGCCGGTGTAGGGTGTTCTTCTTATCTGAATGGCCGAGGCTGAGGTTCTCCTCTCTGCCCTGCACTTTGATTTATTCAACCAGTAGGTTAATGAGAGATGGAGCCTGCCCCTTTACTCTTACCCTGAGGGGGTAAAAACGTGTGCATGTGAATAGGCTGGAGTGGAGCGAGGAGGAGGCTACAGGATGTGTTTTAAAATGCCACAAAAATGACTCCAGTTTTCTCAACAGTTACCAACGATGAATGTTTCTATCTGTATTTTATATTCTGTAATAGTGGCTTTCTATAAAAGCTTGTTTGAGTCGATGCTTTTTGGAAATTGGTCCAATTGGTTCATTACTTAAAGTAATAGTTTGATAGTTTGGAAACTATGCTTATTCATTTCGCAAGTGTTAGACAATAAGATCAATACAACTCTCATGTCTTTCAGGTTCATTTGAAGCCAATGCCAGGAGATGGTTGGCTTGCTTTAGCATGAAGACTGGAAACAGGCGGGAACAGATAGCCTGGCTCTGCCCAAAGGTAACAAAATCCACCTGCCACCACCTCTAAATCTCACTAATTACCATGTTATACCTCGTTTGTTTAATATATAGAAAAAATAACATGTAAAAGCAGGCAGGTTGTGGTTTATGAGCAGTGCTAACTGCTAGCTATCTTCTGGCTGTAGCTTCATATCAAACAGACGAGCATGAGCGTGGTATCGATTTCCTCGTCTTTCTCTTGACAAGAAAGCAAATAAGCACAATCCCAAAATACCAAACTATTCCTTTACAACACTACAGCATTACAGAAGACTATATGTAACATAGAAAATGAGGACTACACCAGAGCAGATGCTAACTTCACACTCTGTTTGGTGCAATCAAACAAACACAATTGGCTGTTTTTACTGGTGGGAAGCCAGTGAGGGATCGGCTGCATTAATAACTCTAACTGCATGGGGGCGATGTGTATCAGAGGAGACACACCCTCCAGCAGTGACAAGGATCACAGTAAAGGGGAGTTGGACATTTCAAAGTAAAGAAAGGTGGAAACCCAAACGTAAAGTAAGTTTTTATTAGGACTGGCAGGCAGTGTAATGAGAGGCGTGCTGTGGCGAGATAAAGGTTGTCTGAGTTGTGACGATCCCTTCACCGGGGCAGCTCACAACAGCTTTACTGTGTGCCGTGTTTCTTCATATTCATGTACAAAATGCGACATGAGTATAGTAAATGATGATAAAAGGCAGTCCTAAAAAGAGATGTGTATCTTTTGAAGACTTCCCTACATCAGTGAGTTACATTGCCTGTTACATCAGTGAGTTTATGACCTGCAGATATTTGGCCTCAATCCAAGAAGAAACTGTCTAATGAGCAAGCTGTGTCAGTGTCTCTAGCAGCTCCCTCTCAGCAGTCTGCCTGTACAGTTTGCAGTGTGTGTGTGTGTGTGTGTGTGTGTGTGTGTGTGTGTGTGTGTGTGTGTGTGTGTGTGTGTGTGTGTGTGTGTGTGAATGTGCAGGCGACTGTGTGTGTGGCGGTGTGTGTTGGAGTCTGTGGTTAATAATTTAAAAATGTCCTCAGGGTTTGGTAAAGCAATGTGATTTCCCCTGTCCCTGGGTGGACAGTACATTCATGTAGGGGAGCATTCAGAGAGACGGCATAAAGATAGAAAATATGAGGAAATATGAATGCACAAGGTGAGGCTGCTTCCTTTATTCTGAATAAAACACTTCAGCTGTTAATGTGTCTTTTTCCTTTTCTCCATCTACATTAGAGGTTTAACTTTTCTATTTATTGAAATGACATAAAATGGCATAAAACATGCCTGAATTACGGCACATTAATCAACCTTATTGGTTAATTTATATTCTGGTGTTTACAAAAAGCTCACGAAGTAATGAGTAATTATGAGCATTATTTGTCCTTGATCCTTATTTATTATATCCAGTGGTGGAGTGCACTGCACATTGCATTACATTTTCTACTGCTGTGTACTTCTACTCAACTGCATTTCAGAGCTAAATACAGTACGTTTACTACATTCATTTGCCAGCTGGGGTTACTAATTACTTTTCAGTTGAAGTTTTTACATGAAAAAAACATTCGACTCATCAAAGCTTATCAAATTCTGCTCAAATATTTTCATTTAAATACTTGTTTTAGGCTGAAAGAGACAAACTTCTACTTTTGATAATTTAATCATATTTTGGTGATAATGTATATGTACTTGTCTTAAGTAGTTTGAATGCAGTACTTTTACTTGTAATGGATTGTTATGTGTTCTTACACTGTTGTATTGGTACTGCACTTAAATAAAGGATCTGAGTCAAGTTATTGTACACACAATATCTCTGTACGATCGAAAAGTTAAACCATAATGAAAATGATCACTAGTTGCAGACCTACATAAAAAAGGAAAAAATAACCGCACCTCAACCAATAACAGTAAAATGCAGCTTACACATGGTATAATATGTAATGTAACAGTCACAGTCAGTGTCTCCTATCTTATGTTAGTTGACCAGTCTCCTAAAAAAGATTATTTTGTATGTTTTAGTTTTAGTTTTTAGACTTTGTGAATCGATTAGGTATCACTGGTCTATGCACACCCACAGCTGTGACAGATGTGATGTGTCCTTGATGGCAGCTTGAAACACGCTCTAACGAAAGCGGGTCTTGTGGCTGACATGTCAAACAATGCTCAGGAGAATTCACGACAACACAAAATGTGTTGCCTGAAGCAAACTGTCTCGGAAAAAAATGAAATATGTCATGCTTAAAAAAACTATTCAATAACAAATCAAATTGCTGTCACAGGCAAAGCAAGTAAAGAAGTAATGAACTGGTTGCACACGTAACCTACCGTTCACTCTTTTCGCAACAAACAAGTTGTCAGAAAT
>JAPZEA010000001.1:10574317-10584773 GCA_029783685.1 Heniochus monoceros | reverse complement strand
TCTTCTGGTGCTCGGCTTTTCAAATGTATGCATGGCTCTCAACGTGTGTGTGTGTGTGTGTGTGTGTGTGTGTTCGTGTGTTTTTCCCACCACGGCCACTGCATCCATCCTCCAGCCTCCAGATGTTTACAGTCTTGTCCATAGATCCTGTAGCAATCAGCGGTGAAGTCGGCGAGAAGGAACATGCCGTCACGTACCTGCGGCAGAGGACAGTAATCATCTGGATGCCGGTTCTGTTAACAATGAGGTGTCATTTTCTCTGTATGATCAGAGAAATCAAAGGCACATAGCTTAGTCTTAATTTATCGATTAAAAATGGAAACTGAAGGGGGAAAATAAGCCTCAAATCTTGGTCTTGAGGTTTGTAGCAGCAGTAAGGTCCATGCCTGAAGCTGCAGTTAAGCCATTAAAGGGTTAAAATGTGGGCACGACAGCTAAATATGTAGCACTGATGGAAATGTTCTCCATCAGAGGGCCAATTCAGTGATGTCAAAGACTGCACTAAGATCTAAATAAGGACTGAAATCACATTTTCAGCAGTTTCAGGAAAGTCAAGGCGACGTTAATGAGGACAATCTCTCTAAAACCTAAGATGGATTGCTCAGAAATGTTGATCCACAAAAGCGAGTTGGCTTCAAACAACCCACCAATAGGAATTCGGTGAAAGGCGCGCGCGAACCCGGCCCCAAGATACACTGTTATATTATCAGTCTGTCTAGAGTCAAATGAGTTTCCCGGAGGCATTTTGTCAAGTGTTGTGATTCACTTTCTACTGCCATTTATCCACTTTCTCTCAACTTGCCACATCTACTTCCACTTCACTTGGTGATTTTCCAAAATGACTTCCATTCGCTCAACTGAAAAGAAGTGAGCTTTCTGCCTTTCAATCACAGGTGGCTTGATGGACTTAAATAGCTTATAAGTGTGATCATTCAGCCGTGGCTTATATGTGCGCGTATGTGTAAGCAGGAGAGACGCAGAGAAAGCAGTCCGTCCTTTTTTCTAAAAAATGTTAAAGGCATGTTTTGTGGGCCGCGATCTGTTAAAGGTCCTGAGATGACATTTCCTTCTCATGTTTTACAGAAGTGAACAATCTGTGGTGTCAAAACCTTAGAAAACAAGTCTGGAAATGCCTCAATGTGACGTCTCATCATATTTGTCAACTCATCTGTGGGATTAAGAAAAATGCTGAATAAAATGGGCCCGGAGACAAGCGCTAGCATCGCGAAGCATCTTACAAAGCATCTGGCGGTGGATTTTACCCAAAAATCTGTCCGTTAAGGACAGACTGAACTTATGTGTGTTTGCAAACAGAAGAGTTGCCACCAGCCGCCAGAGAAACTGTGAGAAAGACCTCTTTTAGGGAGTCTGCACAAACAACATCGAGTGTGTAAGTGGCGGAGTATAAACAGGGCTGGGCAATATGGACAAAATTAATACTGACAGAATTATTACCCCATCTTCAATATGTTAGCATATTTCTATTTTCTTGGTATTTTCTAAATGTTTTTTTTGGTGTTTTACCAGAAAAACACATTTAGAATTCAGATAAAAGAGATTTTAAATATTCAAGATCTCATATTATTGAGTCTTTTACACATGAAAACCACGATATCTCAATATAAGCGGTTAATCACAATACAATTATGTGAAAGGGCATTAATGATATCATCAAATAACTGAACAGCACCAACTGCACATGAGATATTGGCAAGATGAGAGAGTAACACACAGGTTTGCTTTGGGATTTTTATAAATTCATGCTTAACCACACAAATATAAGTGAGTATTTACCTCTCGTGCTGGTTCAGCGTGTAAAGCAAAACTGCATTTTCCTGCAAAGTGTGGCGCAAAACAAAATATGAACATCGTGACTGGAGCAGTGTGTAACTTCAGTCAATGGTACAACTTTTTACTCCGGTGTAAATCTGTAAAACTGAGAGGTACTTACGGCATCATAGACTGTAACCGTTTTGTCCACAGAGCTGAAGGACATAAAGAGATCAAACTGTGTGAGCAGTATTTAAAGTAACAGACTGTTTGGTACAGCATGTTCACATCCAGTCACATTCACTGAGGAATAAAGCGAGCCGTGTCTCCCTCCAGTGGTTACACTGAAGTACGGCACTGTCACAGCTGTGTTACTGGTGGCCTACTTTGTTTTGTGTTCTTTAAATTTCTTCAACAACACGACAGCTTTGTAATACATTCAGCGTGAAATACCAAAATACAAGTTTGTTTGTTGTCCATTTTTTAAACCCCACAGAAAAACAGACACAAATCATACAGAGCCAAAACGAAACGCAAAATAAAACAGTTAAAAAAATCTTAAGTAGAAATATCACATAAAACACAGTATAGTCAAAATAATAAAAATAATAACCTCTAACTATCTATCTATCTACACACACGCGCACACATATATATATATATATTTTAAACATTCATATAAAGAAACACAACATAAAAGCATATATTCAGACAAAAAAATAGATATCTATATTAGTCACAGATGTCATTATCCAGTCTTGTTGGTGCCTTGGTTTGAGTTATGAGCATCAGCTCATATATGTCATACAGATCAGAAACGGTATCCATGTCTTAGGAAATGTAACTATAGAGCCACCCAACTTATACTTTATTTTCTCTATGTGTGAAAAAAAACCTCAAAAGTTCTGCAGCTCCTTGGACATGCGTAAGAAGAGATCAGTGGTGGCCTATTTAAAAGTCCAGGCAAACAATCTATATTTTACCTCAATCTCTCGATCCTAAATAGATCAAGACGTGGATGCTGATCTATTCAAGATCAAGAGACTGATGTAAAATATAGATTTATCAGGTGGCTTATAACTAAATGTGTCTGTCAAAGCAACATACAGGTGGTTTTGCATGTTTTAGCCGATCAAATTTGTCCAAACGTGACTCTCGCTGTTCAGAATAACGTTACCATGCGATATTAATGACAAAAAATCAAGATGAGTAAATGATAACTGTGGAGGGTTACCTATTTCAAGCAAGATTTAGTCTCTGCAAGTTGATTTTCATACTGCACTGGCACAAACAGAAAACACTGGCAGTCTGGAAAGTAAGAAATGAATCTAAAAACTAAAAACGAGCTCGTTAAAGATCCTACCCGGACACGAGCAGCCGGCCGTCTACGGAGTACGCACAGGAGAGCACCGGAGCCGACTGGCCAGTTAACGTGTGCAGGAGCTGCATCTTACAGGCTACGAGAGACAGAAACAGCTGTAGTTATACACTGAATGAGTCCGATTTTCCCTCTGACTGATGTCAAACTGACCAGCAGACCATGCTGCAGAGAGGGCTGTTTTTCTGAAGACTGGATCTGAAAAAGGCTTCTCAAATGGGTCAATAATAACAGACAGAAAGAAGACGGGGAGCTGTTGAATGCAGAAAAGTGGGAGAATTCTTGCTAAATCTGTGCACAAATATGAGCACTCTAATAGCATCAAAGGCACAGAAAAAAAGGGCTTGAACTGGCAGCGAATCTGGATTTGTTTAAAATAAAATGTACTTTTATTTGGCAGCACCAGTGACTTGTCTACATATGTACTGATACATTACAACAAACCAGTTACCCAAGTGAACGGTTGTGCCTCTGATGGCCGTAATCAGGCTGAAGTTAGTTAATACAGACATACATACAACATAGTAGGCAAATTCTGCCTTTTGTGGCGGCACCTTTACTTTTCTTAATATATGAAGTCTGCGGCACAGGAACAGCGTACCTGGATAATTCATGCTTACAGTCTTAGCTGATGTCTACAAGAGGTCATGATAATGGCAAAGAGGATCATATGAGATAGAGAAAGGAAGACAGAGAGAGACAGAGAGAGAGCGATAATCAAGTATGTAAAGATGTGTGACTCTACCTCCAGAGCTGAACTTGTTAATGGCCCAGATCTTCAGGTGACTGTCTTGCCCGCAGGACGCCAGACGAAACTGCACGACTTGACCACCTAAAGGACAGAAACAAAGGAACAAATTAAAAAAAACAATCACAGAGTGTACTCAATATTTCCCAAAACAAAAAAAAAAAACAATCAGCCTTGATGTAAAGCAACCGGTCAGACGTTACTGTCCAACACGGTGAAATTATACAAAGGCCAAACAGATCAGCTGCGCTCAACCTGCTCCACCTCCACCTGATGCGATTTTGATGTCGATATTACAGCAATGTTCCCTCCATCTTCATCTTCTACAAAGGGATGACGTGTTTGACACCAACCCAACCAATACAACTGCAGGCTGGGCTGGTGTAGCGATAGCAGTATATATGTTGACAGATATGCAAAAGCACATAAGCTTTGCAGTTTCATGTATAGTCGACCCTCATTTTTCTTAATTATAGCTTAATGTTTTTATATTTTTAGTCATTCATCCCTGATCAATATGTGAATCTGATTTTAATTTGAATGATTTCTTTACTCTCAAACGCTGCCAGAAACACCTCACTCAGCCGCGTGCCACGAGGCGGTTCATGAACACACATCCACGGTTCTCACCACTGAGGATGGTGGGGGCGAAGGTGCAGCAGGTGACCCCCAGGTCGTGGGCGTTTTTCTCCGCATGGAGCTGGTTCATGTCCAGGTTCCACAGGCGCAGGTCTCCGTAGGTGGAGCCGGTCATGAACAGCTGACTGCAGGGGCTGAAGGAGCAGGCGACCATCGTTGTGTCACTCACCCCTCCGGTCCTTCACAAACACAACCGACAGCAGCTGCATCAACAGGCGCGTCTTTTTTTCAGCTTGAGCCAACCTTTCTGTCGTTGTTCTGAGGCGTTTGCAGGAACTTTCAGCTCCTTTTGGCAATAAATTAGAGACAGGGCTGCACCGAATGTCATTTTTTTACATATGAAACTTCTGCTGAGGTTTTTCAATGAAGCTTAAATTGTCTATTGTTGTATTTTATGATGTCATCACCATAAAAACTCAAACAAAATCCTCAATTTGAATAAAGTGATTATTAAATCAACTTTCTTTAATGAATGTAACTTGTCAATTTCATCAGCATAAATACATGTTAGGCAGCAGCCTAATCAAGTAAAGGCATAAAATAATGATGAAATAATAATCAAACCCTTAGGCTAATTGCTGCCAGACTGCCCGGCTAATACATGTGTGTGCCTCCCTTTGTGTGTGGCAAGCGGGAGAGCGAGTGGGTTTTTTGACGGCGGTGAAAATGTTTTTGAAAGGCTGAACGTCAACTTGTATGGACTGAAACAGAATATTTCATTAGATTAAAACTTGTTATGAATTTTGGGAATGATTACATCTATCTTACTTCAATAAACTTCTGACTTTTAGATTTTACAGCGCTCTGGAGTTATTGGAAACTGGATCACACGAGTCAGAAACAATCCTACGCAGCCATCACTGCAATCTAATTCAACAAATAGTATAACACTCATAATATAAGTGTAGCCTGATCTACAGCCTTAGAAAGAGACTTGATCTGCTTTCACGATTAATCCATTGATCACTGTCTAGTCTTTAAAATTAGAAATCAACTTTACTTGCGCAGCTGTTTGGAGGGGAAATCCCACAGAGCCAAGGTACCATCAGATGCACCAGAAACCAGGTGGGCAGAGTCGGGAGAGAGCGCGCAGATCCTCACAGGACTGCGACCGGGGTGCTCCAGGACGGCCTCGATCTCGCCCGTGTCCATGGACCAGACCAGCGTGGTTGCGTCGGTCGAGCATGAGGCGAGGAACTGTCCGCAGGGGGTGAAGCAGCAGCAGTGGACGCCGTAGCCATGCCCCGACAGGGGCGAGAAAGGCAGCTCCGAGAAGTCACGGGTGTTGTATATCCTGAGAGTTTTGTCCCCGGAGCACGTGGCCAGCAGTTTGCCAGAGAAGGCACACCAGTTGACATCGTCTCGATGGTCTTGTAAAGTGCAAATCAGAGACGTCATTTGGAGAGCCGGTCCTACAGTTCACACAGAGGAAATGAGAAAAACATTATATAAAAAAATGGTTCATTTAGATGGTTGGAAGTCCTGAACTCAAAAAAAATTATTGTAACACTTTATATTAAGTTACAGATAATCACCATCAATTAGCTTCTTATTAGCATGCATATTAGTAGCATATTGGCTATTTATTAGTCATTATAAAGCACTTAATACCTTACTCTGGGAGTTTGGGTTAGGTTATCAAGATTGCAGTTCATGAACAGCAACTTCTTTAATTACTATCAATAAGTAATGAGGAGGTTATTGAGGGAAAAACTCTTGATTAATGGTCTAGTAGTTGTAGAATATGATCATACAGAACAAAGCCTTAAAAAGTGCTTTTTAATGACCAATAAAGAGACATTATGCTGTTAATATGCATGATAATAAGCAACTAGTTAATGGTAAATGTGTACAGTAATATAAAGTGTTACCAAAATTATGTAACTCCTTCTATATTCCTTCCAGAATAGCTCACATTGTTCCCTCAACCAGAGCTGTTTTCAGTCTTTAGGTGCAAGTTTCAAGTCCTTGAGGGCAAGTCCAGGTCCAGTTACAAGCAAACTGCAAGTCAAGCCTTATTACTGATCATTAGCCATACACAGCATTAGAGCTGAAACGATTAGTCAGTCAATAAATGTCTTGATTGACAGAAAATTTGCATGTTCCAGCTTCTCAAATGTGAGAGTGTGCTGCTTGACTGAAATGATGACTGTAAATTGAAGATCTTTGGTTTTGTCACAACGGCTGCGTCAGTCGTGTTTATTTCACTCAGTTTCATGCTGCAGCCACATTCTGTTATGTAGTCTCTCCAGAGCTGAAGGGCCAGTCTCCATCCAACAGACACCCTCTGGCTTTCTCTCCAGTCCCAGTCGTGGCCAGATCATCCATGGTGCTTGGTGCCTTTTCTTTCCAGCCACCTGAACCTGAACCCTAGCCTGTACCTGCACCTGCACACCGGCCTGCCTGTCTGTACTGTTTACCTGCAAATTCACCAATACTTCTGTTTTTACTTGCTATTCTTGCCTGTACGCTGATGTGTCATCACTTTATCATTAAATCACTGCACTCTTCTTGTCTGTCCAGTTGTCTGCATTTAGTTCCTGTTCCTTGCTGCCTCGTACACACACCTGCCTGACAGGACCTGGGCTGACGGTCGGACAAAACAAGGCATCAGACAACAGCTTGGGCTTTAGGAAATTGTGCAGGGGGCATTTGTGTTACTATTTTCTGATCATCCATGCAATTCAAATTGTCCTCTCTCAATTCCTTTTCCCAATACTATTTTACATAGCTGAGACCACACACACCTGTAAGTGCACATGTCTAATAACTGACCATTTAAGATTAGGACTGCAACTAAGGATGATTTCCATTGTCAATTAATCTGTTGATTATCTTCTCAATTACCTGGTTAATTGTTTGGTCTATAAATAAAAAGAAACTGGAAAAATATCCACATTTAGAGGCTGGAATCAGAAAATTTCGACTTTTTTTTCTTTAAAAAATGATTAATCAATCATCAAACTAGTTGCCGATTGATCTAATAGTTGACAAATAATCGATTGATCCTTGAAGCTCTGATTAAGATAAGCAGCCAAGTTAAGCCTGTGTTTTACTGTCTATTTTCATTGTTCAGGGATTTTACCAGGTTAAAAGTTGAGAAACTCAGATCTTTTTATTTTTACTCCTCAAGTGAAGTTTTCAGAGAGTCAAATCTCAAGTAATTCAACTCTTAAGACCTCCTTTTTACGTCTGAAGTCTACACCTCTGCCCTCAACCTTGATAATAGTTTAATGATACAAAAACAATTCAGGGTTTGTGTCTAACAATTCGTTTGCGCAGCTCTTCAAAAGTTTGCAAATGGATCAATCGGGTTCAACAGCAGACTGAGAAACAAGGGAAATGCACATAGTTTTCCTTATTTAATCTGGAAAAACAGATTTCGTTTCATCATTTCACGACCAGACCAAAGAAAAACCAGCAGACAAACAGCAGCACAGCCCCTGGGACACTGTGTCTGTGGATACTGTGGCTAAGGCTCAAGCTAACGGTGCAGCAGAGCCGAGAACCAACTTTCTGCTTCATGTTCTCACGTAAATTATTCACCAGCGAGAAGAAAACTGTGACAGAACAGTCGGAATAAGCAAACTCAGACGTCAGTTAGATTAGAAGTCTAATCTAACTACAATGTTAGCTACAGCGGAGTAGAGTAGCCCACCTTTCTCCGTCGTGTTGTCCGTTCAGCTGAATGTTGTTTACTTCCTGGTCGACCACCTGACCATGACGTAGCGGGTTACGTCACCCTGTGTGTCATTGGTGTCTCAGGAGACTTGAGCTATGAGGTCAGGAGGACTTTTAAACCTCATATGTCAGACTGTAAGTGGGTGAACACGTGTTATACTTTGAGCAAAGCAGCAGGGTGGAAAGTACTTTTATTCAAGTACAATTCTGAGGTAACTTCTACTTTATCCCTTTACTCTACCACACCTTAGAGGGAGATATTGCTCTTTTTACTCCACCACATTTATTTTGCAGCTTGTACTCACTGCTTACTTTTCAGGTTAAGACCAAAACAGATAAAATGTGATCAGTTTATAAAATACAATGCATTGTCAAATTTTGAACTCAAAAGTATATAAAGCATTTGCAATTAGCTGCACCACAACCAACTACCACCTTAAGCATTAAAATAATGCTGCTTACATGTGCATCAAATGTGAAACAGACAGGGGCCATTCTGATTGAAAAGTCCATTTTCTTTCCTGTATTTCTCTGCTTTCACTAAAGTGAAACTACATGTGCAAGAGTTTTCCAGTGTGGTTTTGCTACTTTTACTGAAATAAATGATCTAAATACTTCTTCCACAAATGAATTTATGCATTTTAGCTGTTGTGTAAACTTGTGTGTTCTTTTGACTTTTGCATCCAATATAAATGACAACCCGGAAAACAAGCACTTGCTATATTTGACACCTAAGTATATTTGTCAGACTGATGGAGCACATTTCCTTTCTGCTGTTCCTTTGCTTGCTTTTGGAGGCTATATGATTTTTGTTTTTTTGGAGAAAATTAAGTTGCCAACAGTTTAATTAGTTTAAAGGAGCTGCCACAAAACTAAATTCTCAACTTCTTATTTTAAATCAATCTAATTGAAAATTGAAATTTTCTCATATAGTAAATACAGTTTGAATAAACCTGATACATTTTCTGCAAATCCAAACATCCATGTCAAATTAAATTTTAGTTTTTATTTTTCACTATTTTATTTTTGAATTTGCAGCATCTTAATGAGAATCTTGAAACAGTTTTACATTTGTGTTTTTGGCACCAGTTAGTCAGGTATTGAATAAACTATGATGCTAACCTTCGACTGTTAAGCATGCCATATGCAATAGCCTAAACCTCAAAATTGAACACAGAATCAGATCCATGAATCCATACATGGTTTCTAATTTGAGAGAATAAACAGGATTAATCTAAAGATCTACCACACCTTTCATCAAAAGCAGCTCTGCAGGACGGAACTGAAATAAAACAAGTTTGAGTCATTTACGTTGAAAAACATCCTTTTAATAGGTCCGTGCCACACACTAGTGAAAAATAAAGCTCCTACAAAAGAATGATACTTTTATTCCACAATATCTTAAATAAAGTAACTTCAAGTACTCTTGACTTGGGTACAAAAAAATCTAGCTGCCTCCATCAGGCCACAACACACAGCAAGGTTCAACACAGTGGTTACAAATGGCCTTAGGTCCTCTGTATTGTGGCAGATTACGAGGAAATGCATCATGGAAGCATAACTGAATGCTTGTTGTTCCTTTTTTTTCTTTTACGGTGAGGAATGATTTCTGTGTAACTGTCCAACTTTGGAGGCCTTGTTGGATTGAAATCATATAAAAAAAATAATGTCATAAGAATGAAAACTAAAAACAATAACATCCCCTACATGCCCCTGTTGGAAGGGTAGGCACTACCAAGATTAAGGATACCACAGTGTTTGCAGAGGATATGTATATACTGTACAAACAATATTTATGATAATGTTTTCATCACGTTCACTAAAATAGAATGCTACAATCATTCTAAGGCATAAACAATATCTTAATATTCTTAAACAATTTTTACACATCGTTCCAAACAAGACATAATATTGACATTAATAAACAGTATATACACATGAATCACCATTGTCTAACTGTTCCTCTGCTGTTCCTGTAAATAAATGCAGTCTTACAGTTTGAACAAATGAATACAGTCCTCTGATGCCCCAAAGCACTGAACAGTGTAAACAGTTTTTTTTTTTTTCTTGGCTTTGTTTGATATTTGGGAGAAAAATTATAACACAAAGACACATTCCTTTTTTAATTCAAAGCAGTTCAGCTGATTCTTCCTTTTCATAGAAAATGAAGTGGACCTTGATTCATAAATAATTATTACAAAATTAAATACATTCACTATAATACGATTAAATAACAAAAG
>JAPZEA010000001.1:10561089-10572934 GCA_029783685.1 Heniochus monoceros | reverse complement strand
CAGCCAAAGAGCCAGATGTGTCACTCAGGAGGTGGTGGAAAAACAAGAACAGCTAAAAGTGAATATTAGATTCATTTTCATGAGGTGGATGCAAACACGACTCCAAATGAATGATAATGTCGCTCTGCATCTATTGGATTATGTAAATAATATTGGCTAAAAAGCTCAGCATATCATCTTCAAAGGTGACAATAATGTCAGTTTTGGGTTTACTGCTTGTTCCTGCTGCCCCCAAGTGGCCAAAAACGTGGTTACAGGAGGTTTAAAGTTCATATTTGACGTTAGGGCTTTAGTAATGTCGGTGTTTTTGTGACTTAATACCAACCAACACTAACAAACAATAAACTACACTTACAGCTGAAAAATATCACTCATAGGAGATGAATACGTTTTAGTGACAAGGCAAAATTGGATTTGTTAAAAATTAGACTACTGTACAGCCGTGTAGAGGAAGGTGATACATAAATGAAGAATCAAACATAAAGACAAGTCTGAGCAAGCCAGACGCACATACCTGCACAATCCCAGGTCCCTGTTGTTGTCTCTAGCTGTCTTGGCTCGCTTCACACACACAGGGCTCTCCTGATTGGCTGCTGGCAGAGCAGGTGAGCTCTCCTCTGTTTTTCTCTTCCTGCTGGTGTCTTTTACTCCTTTCTTGGGCGTGCTGCTGGCGCTGGCTGGGTCATCCTCTGACACTTCCCCATTACCTGCCTGCTTCCCATTCTTCTTCGTCTCTCCGCCTTTCTTACCACCTCCTCCGGTGGTTGCTACTTGTTTGCTTGGAGGTTTTTTGCTTTTGGGAGATGGACCACTCGCCTGTGCAGAGTGAAAAATGCATTCTCTGAGGTCTGGTGCAATCAAAACTAATACTTTAGCGTCCACTTAGACCGATTTATCATGCTAATATTGGCCTTTTCTTTTGGTTAACCAAACTAAACTATTGGTTCGATTTGTCATTTCTTACATGAGTTTTTTCCCTGACCACATCTACATAAAAACATTCTGTAAAGCTTGAAATGGCTTCCAGCTTCTCAGAATTTTATTAGTATGAATATGAATGGAGGGTTTTATTGTCACTTAATGGGATAAAGGCCAAGTCCAGGCTCCAGACAATAAAAGTTGAGAAGAAACGTAATAAAACTTTAGGGGAAATGTATAATTCTTGCAGTTTGACCTTTGTTGTGTGTCATTTTCTCTCTCTCGCCCTCCCTCAACTTATTTCCTCTCATTTCTCTACCGTCACTTGTTCAAATATATGCATTAAAAAGCTTCAAAACACTTAATAATTATTTGAGCATGAAAATGGTTGGATTTAAATAGTGGTGCAAAAATATCATCCACTGACAGTTTTAACATACAAATATCTGTTTTGGCTGTAATATGGATACTTTCCTAAACTTCTAAATTTCACTGGAGGGCGTGAATGCAATAGAATACATGCACAAATACGTAGGTAGGATTCTCTCTACAAGTGATCAACTGTAGACAAATGTAAATGCATTATAAAAGGATCTGATACCTTGGATATGCAGGCCGGGCAGTACCAGTCTCCCTCTGGGATACTGGTGATCTTGGGTTTGTGACAGTAAGTGTGGCAGCCTTTGTCACAGCCATCACACAGCAGGAGGAGGTCCTCGTTATCCCCCTTCCTGCACATCTGACAGTACTAAAAAAACAAGTGCATCCATTAAAATCAAGCGTACGCTTCCGTGAATGGAATTTGCTTTTAATTAGTGGAGTGGAAACATGCTGTGGTTCTATTTCATCTGCTGCTAACCACTTTCATGATGGACCTCTCCCAGGCGATTGACTTCTGCAGTTGCTGGATACACATGGCCAACTGGGCAGCACTACGCACTTCAGTAAAGGCCTTCCTCCACACCTTCATACAATGTGCCACCTCCTCCTCACCGCTGGGAGAAGATAATAAGGGATGACGGGAAGGTGATGAGAAACAGAAATGCAAATATATATGTGAATATGCGGGTGCATTTACACACACACGCAAAAGCAGTAAACTGTATCAGTTGAATCAGCCGCCGAAAAAGACAGCAGACGATAAAGAGCTCCAGCTGTGCAGAGACAGGCATGAAGATTTTAGGGGTGTAGGGCACCAGGGGGAAGTACACACCGATTTTGTTATGTCAAGGGGACGTTCATGCAGAAAGAGTGAAGGAGTAAAACCTGTGTAAGTGTATGCTGTATAGTGGGAGCCAAGAGTTTGCCCATAACCAAGGTTACTGATGCACAACACCATGCAGATGACTGCGGAAAAAAAACAAACCAGTAAACCAGTAAACAATGCCTATACAGGAAATGAAGCTGAGTGGAGTCCCCACCCCACTCAAAAAACTGCACAAGACCAAAGAAACAAAAAAAAAATGCAACAAGCCACCACAAAAACCTGCTGTGAAAGCAGCAAAGACCCTCACTTTTTGAGTAATATGGGAAACATAAAGCACACACAGAGAGAGGAAAGGGTCTTAGTGGGAGAGTGGGGAGCTTTGGTTGGAGAAATGACCTACCCTTCCCTGTCAGCACTAGTGGATGGGGCGGGGGCAGGGACAGTGACCGTACCCACATTATCCAGCCTGATCTGAATGGTGGTACCTAAGGGGCTCCTCAGGTACCTTCTCTCGATGTTGCGCTCCAGATCGGCCAGACGTGTCACTGCTATGTCCAACGGGTTGTCCGGGTGACGCGTCACCCCGCCCTTCTCCCCTCGTTCCTCCGAATGCTCCTTTGGGTCCTTGTCTCCCACGTTTGCTGACGCTGGCGTTGATTTGGTGGGGGGCTTGTGCTCGTAATACACCAGGTCCTCCCGCTCAGACTGCGGGTCCGGAAACGTCCAGCCCTGGAAGAGGAAATCAGGAAATCAGTTGTTCTGTCTTTTGGCCTCTGATCACAATACCCCACATGTTTAAATACATCTTTTACACTGCTAGCAAAATGTCTTGGGAGCTGTTAGCATCCTTGTGTTACTATTTTACCTTGACCTGCAGGCTGGCGGCAGTAACCTTCCTCTCCAGTTCTTCTACTTGCTGCAGCACGGCAATGTCCATCTCCATTGCCTGCTCCTCAACACACCAGCCCCGCACTGACTCCACGCTGACCTGGCTCTCCTCCAGCTCACGCAGCTCGATCATGGCCACTAGATGGAAAACATGACACATATGCAGGTGAACACATGAGTGATGCAGCCAAACACGCACAGATATTCTTGTAGTTCAATTATAAATAATACAGTGCTTGCCGAGTATTCAGGGATCATCGCATGCTTCTGTTTGAAGGCAGCACACCAAGTCTGTATCTACTTTCTACATGCCCTTAGTCTTGTTCATGAATCCAAGCTATAAATATATGAGCGATTATGTGCTCAGAAGAAGCGTTGAGACACTTACCATCTTTGTGTTTGGTGCAGACCTGGGGGATGATCTCCATGTATTTCTGCATCTGCCTCTGGAGGCCCTTCTCTCTGATGCCTCGGCTGTGTAGAGCATTGACTAAAGCCCTCAGCTCCTCGATGTCAGACACCCGCCACCACCCCGTCAGCATCTCTGAGACAATGAGCACAAACAAGCATGTAAGATAGAAGACACTGAGCATACATCACTGTGAAAAGTTACTTTATTCAACTAGGTATGCTATACCTAAATGAAATTCATACAGTAGAGCATAACGTTCCCTAATCCAATTATATTGTGTCATTCAAGCAAGTGAAATCTTTTCAGGCTGGTGAATTCTTCTCAGTTAAAACTGGAGGTTGATTGCGGCCTCTACTTTAATTTCTCTAAAAGTTTTTTAGTCACTCACCTTCTGGAATGGGCCGAGGTAAGGGGTGGTCCAGGGATTTGGGCATCTCCAGGGCAGGAGAGGGCATGGATGAGGTTTTCTCAATGCGAGGTAAAGGTGATTCACTCTTACTGGAGACACTTGCTGCTGTGCCCTCCAGAGAGTGACCTGGCATGGGGCTGGGGCTGCTGCACAGAGGCAGGCTGGGACTCATCATGCCACTGGGCCAGTTTCCGAAAGAAACTCCTAGCAATGAACCACCTGACTTCACCTGGGGAGAAAAAAGGAAAAACAAAAGGGTGAGGCAAATAATATTAAGAGTTGAGGTGATGCATGGTAAAAAATAACTGTAAGAAACACAGCTATCTCTATTTGTGTCCGCTCAGCGGCCTCACCTGCAGGGCTGATAGTGGGTAGTTGAGGAGGCCAGCGGGGTGATGCGGGCTGGCGGAGGCTGAGGCAGCAGAAGGGGTGAGAGGCAGGGCAGGGGATGGAGGAGGGGATCTGGGCCTGGCTGGGGTGGAAGACGCCTGGGGAGACACACGGGGCGCTCCTGGAGGAGGCGTGGTGATGGAAGCGAGGTCACAGGGGCTTCGAGGGAGCAGACTGAACCAGTGTCCGCTCCTCTCCGTCAGGACTCTGAGCAGCTGGTCGTTGGCTTGGAATGCGAGGTGTGGGGATGGAGCTGGGGATGAGGTTGGAGGAGTGTTCCCTGGGCTTTCCCGTGGGGCTGGCGGGCATGGGACTGATAAAGAAGTTGAGGTTGGGGGAGGGATGCTTGTTGTATCATTAGTGGTCACCATGGAGGGTGTTGTTGCTACTGCCGGCTCAGAGGTATTGTGAGTGGGGGAGGATGATGTTACAGTGGTTGTGGCAATAGGAGTGCCCGCGGGGCTGCCATTTTGTCTCACATGGGGACTCTCCTTGTCCTCTGAATTCACAGTTTCTTTGCCAACGTCCTTGTTGACGTCCCGGAATGTGCACAGTTTGGATACACAGCCTGGTTGCTGGTAGAAGAGGGTCGGGGAGTTGTTCTTCCCCTCGTGCTCCTTTTCCTCCTCTTTCTGTTGCTCCAAGCCTTGTGTTCGAGGGCTCTGCACATCAAGGTTGGGGGGTTTCTCCTTCTGCACCTCAATCTCCTGAGGCTCCTCTTTGACCTTGACCTCCTCTGCTGCTCTCCTCCTCCTCTGTCGCTCCTCCTCCAGTTCCTCTGGAGCTGCAGGGAAATGAGAGGGCGTACACTCAATGTAGCTGAAAACTCAACTGCTGTGGTTGAAATTACAACTGAGTGCTGACGCGCTTTTGGAAGATAAGTAGAGTTGTGTTAGATTAGTTTACAGATGCAATCTCAAATTAGTCTTAGAGAATTAAGATAAAGTAAAACATCATCAGCATATATCAGTCTTCCAACTAGAATTACCGCCTTGCAGTTGTCTGCCTCTGCCAGCGAGTCAAGTTGCATTTACACCCATGTCTGCCCAGACTCATATGATATATGAACTGGAGACTCTGAAGGAATTCAATAAAACTATTAAGTGTCTTTTTTGGCGAAATGGAAGTTATCACTATATAAAAAAGTATGATTCCAGTCAATAATTTCCAGTGAGAAACATGCTGTCTTCACTTAGAGACAATTTTTCCAGAGGAGTACAGAGGACTGATAGAGAGCTTCATCACATCGTGCAACAACAATCACCTGAAGCTCAATATCAGCAGAGCCAATGAGCTTGTGGTGGACTACAATGCTTCAGATATGGATGTTGCTGCAAAGAAGCTGCAAATTGTAAAACGTGGATGCTTCACACACATCTTCAACCCGGCAGCACAGAAGATCTAAACATGGACCACAGTTTCAAGGTGGACACCAAAGATTAGTGTCACCAATTCAGTATCTGACCAAATGTGAAATATGGTCACAATCTGCTCTTCTGTTCCTGAGTTATGGTGTTGAATAATGGCCAGAAAAGTGTTTTTGCACAACATTTGAGGTCAGAGTGAAGCTGACCTTCACCCTTTTGACTATAAAATGTCATCACTTCATCACTTTATCCTTTGAGACATTTGTGTGAAATTTTGTCATAATTAGCATTTAATTCTTGAGTTATGGCCAAAAATGTGTTTTGTGAGGTCTCAGTGACCTTTGACCACCAAAATCTAATCAGTTCATCCTTCAGTCCAAGTTAACATTTGTGCCAAATTTGAAGAAATTCCCTCAAGGCGTTCCTGAGATCTCGCGTTCACGAGAATGGGACAGACGGACGGACAACACAATGCCTCCGGACACAGCTAACGCCAGCGCGGCGGCATAAAAACAGCTGAACATGCAGCTAAACAGACACATCGACAACATTTCTTCTTTACTCTTCCCGCAACATCAAATCTGTTAGTATGATTTGTGTTTTCCAGATATGTTTTGAGTGTGTATAAAATATTCCAAGCAATCAGACAAGCAAATTGAAACATCTTAAACACACACAGTGTGCTTTCTGCTGCTAGGGGTCTCTCAGTCAAAACAATAAAAACAAAAGACGTGCTTTAATGATGTGGTGAAGTAGCGTGGGATCATGGGAGTTTGTTATCTTCATTTTTATCATTGCCAATGAAAATCTCTCTAATGTATCAGGCAGATGTATTAAAGTTTTATTCACGTTAGGTTTAGTCACATTTGCAGACTTCCTTCCTCACTCTCTGATGTATCACCATATGTTTCCTGTGTTTGAATAAAATTACAGATTTTCTGGGTTTGCACATTATTGGAAGCATTTAGGTCTAGTTGTTTTTGGACATTTTAATGCAGAAATCTTAGATATTACGCTTTTACTATAAGAATGCATCAAACATGTGTGCGTGATGTGCTGTAACTACCTTCTCCACTCTCCATGGCTTCAATGAAGACCCCCCCACAGTGGGGGAGCACCCAGTACCGGCGGCGGTAGCGGTCCTGGCCATACATCATGGAGCGCAGAGAATGGGATATTTCAAACAGCTTTCTTCTGGTCTGATGATGTTGCTGCAATGGTACAAAACATGATTTCTATAGATCACTTTGATCCACAGACCTTCAGGAGAACAACAGACACTTACGCTACCTAATGTCCTTTTGTAATCACTGTGATATATTTAGCATTACATGCTATGTTAATGAGGTAATTTATTAAGCTAATTAATGCCTTCATTAGCAAATAGCCCTATGTCAGCATGCGTGTTCATAAAATGTACAAAACACATGGTTGTTTTTAATACACGCTGCATTTCAAAGCACCAAGAGGTGGTGGCTATATTCATCATTTTCCAAAATCTAATCTATTATCTAGACCGTAGGGGGTGTTGGTCTTATGTATTGTATGAAAATTTATTTAAAAAATAAACACATCTTCACTGCAACAGCATTCAGTGCAGACCTGCATAACCAAACGGCAATAATGCGCCACGTTTCTTTGGTTTATCTCTTCATTGCCGCTTCCCCAAGAGACTTTTCTATCGCACTGTGTGTCCCGTTTTTAATCAAACATTATCGGTGTCAACCAACCATGCAGTCATTTTCTGATGCCTTAGAATTTTATGTTAATGGGTATTAACTTTGTCACAGCACTTGTACATTTTAAAGAACAACATACCTTGGCTAATTTCTCTATCTGCTTCTCCAGCTCCTCGATACTGGTGGCTTGATCGACTTCATCCTGACAGGACAAAACAAATACCGTAAATGTCTGCAAGCAACTTTTCAAGGTCGGTTTTCATAATGGATCTATAGACGAATCCATCTGTTTTTACCTCATCATACGTCTCCACTTTTTTGACCTTCTTCATTTCTTCCTCCTCCTCGTCCTCCTCGTCCTCTGCCTGGTCTTCACTGTCGTCGTCGTCGTCTTCGTCATCGTCGCTGTCTCCACCCAGTTTCCTCTTGCGTTTGGCGGCAGAGGACGGCGTGCAAACAGACTGGTTTTCTTCCACGCCCATACTGGCCTCCCTCCTCCCAGTACGTTTGGCATAAATGGTCCTCAACCTGCGTAAACGCACACAGGTTCAGCGTGATAGTGTACAGAGAATTAAAGGATTATTTTTTAGGGTTAAAGAAAACTTACTTCTTCAGTTTTCCCTCCATAATGATCTTGTCCTTCCTCATGTTTGCCATCTGATCCAGGCTCTTGTCAATCTCACTGCAAGAGAAAATGCAATCCCCTCAGTTAGTTTTCCTATGTAAACACATCTTTTCAGAAAGGAACGTCAAATATATTGAGTAAAAGATAAAAACACAGGGAGGCTGGCAACTATCTACAGCCAAAGTAAAAAGTTTAATACACTGGTATCCTGGAGCACAAATTAATACTTGCATAAGTTGCTTACAATCAAAAGGATTGTACTGCAAATTACTGCTCCCTACTGCAGCTTTATTAAGCATTTACCGCTGCATCAATAAAACATATCATTATTGGCTCCTGAAGGGCTTGAGTGTTAAGCAATATGAAAGCACATACAGCACATGGTAGATGAATAGTATATTGTTTCTGCGTGTGGCTGCTGAGTAGGATTGGATTGGATTTCTTATTTTGTGATTTTAATTATGCGAATCCAGAGAGTTGAGGAAGAATTGTGGGCAACTTTCTAACCATGCGACAATATGGCACTGATGCAGAGTATATTAAGAAGGTACACCACAGCACTCAGTTGGATGGCCCCACTTTTTCAGTTTCAGCTGCTTCTCCTACCTGATAACAGGTTTGCTGCAGGCCAGCTCGTTAGCCAGGAAGCCCAGGATTGAGGCCTTCTGGGCAGGTGTGTGGGCCTGGAAAGCCTTGGTCTTCAGACTGAGGGCCAGAGGGGCCAGTTCTGTATTGGCACAATGGGCTCCCATGTACATCTGTAGCACCTCAGACACATTATCCCTGTTGATGCCAACATTGGTCAGGTGGTCCCCCAGCATGGTTTTTGTCTGAAAGAGAAGCCGAGGATGAAGTTGATGAACGCTTTCTGGACAAAATTAAGTTGATTTGACTCTGTTATTTGTAGTTTTAGCCTTATTGGCAACGCTAGTAGAGAGAAAAGTACTTAAACCTTAAATCTAAACACTAAAACCAAAAATAACATCACAATGGACAAAAACGATCCTTTATACAGTCTAATAGTCCTGCATTCAAAATTTACATGCAATGCTGTAAAGTCACTCCTACCAGCTAGAGCAGTAAGTGTCATATTGCCTTTTCAGGTGTAATTTTCAAGCTGGTTCCACTGGTTCAGAATTAGACACAGGTACAATGCATGACTTAATGAACTAGCTCACCTTTTGTCCAGGTGGCAAACCGGGATCACAGACTGCCAGAGAAAGCAGTTTGACCAGAAGGTCTTGGACGTGGCCCATGCTGTCCCCTACATTGAGTAAGCCCTCCTGCAGCATGCCAAGGGTGGGCACATCCGTATTCAAATCAAGCCCCAAAACCTTCCCGAAGCCTCGCAGGAACTGCATCAGCATCAGGCAGTCGGACACAGCACGTCCTGGCAGGATGAGCCCGGGAATCCGGGCGAAATCGGGGAGAGGCTGGACAAAGGAAAGCGGGTAAAGTTAGGATCATTCGCTGCTTTTGTTGTTGTACGTGTTAGTGTGAGAGAAATATATTAAATCCACTTTGAACTACAGCGAGTCACGATTTAAACAACTATGGGAAATGGGAGAAAAACTGTTATTAAAGCTGACATCTGCTCATTGTTATCAAGATGGTGCTTTTCAATTCAAAGTAATGACTCCTGATTTTCTACATTATGCAGTACTCCCCTTTAACCACTTGGGGGCACACACTTCCATATATAAAAGTGCTCAACACCATGAGGTCTTATGGCACATACTGACCCTCAAGAAAATGCTCAACGTGCTATTTAGTAATAACAATAATGATAATAATAATAATAATAATAATCTGACAGCAATTTTTGGACTGCTGGTCTAACTCCAGGTATTTAGCTGAATTCAAATGAGAACAACTAACAATCCACCGCTCACTGTGTGTATGGACTCTTGAATGGAACTTGCATTTTTTTTTGGAGGGGGCGATCAACTTTGCATTCACAGCACTGTCCGGATGAGCTACTATCTAAACTACCTTATGATCGGACAGACACATGTCTTCATTTGGCTTCTTCAGCTCCCTCGCTATCTCCAGCTCCAGCCTCCGTTGCTCCAGTTTACGCTCTTTGTTCAGGCGCTTCTCATCCCTTTTCTCCTGCCGCAAGCGCTCACGCTCCTAGAGAGTCCAAAATTCAAGGGAGCATTAGGGAAGCAAAGTGTGTGTGTGTGTGTGTGTCTGTTTGTGTGTGTGTGTGTGTGTGTGTGTGTGTGAAAACAGACAAGAAGGTTTACTTGACTTTGCTGAGCAGTATTAGAATTCAGCCTAATGCTGCTGTGCATTCAAAGGAAAAGTGCTTGAGGGCCAGAATCTTTTGACTTGGTAAGTGTGTAGAAAAAAAAAATGAATGGAGGAAAAGAGCACACAAAAAAGAGAGAAAGCAGGAATCCATCCAGGGAATAATGACTTAGGCTCTCTTTATGGAGTGGACTGTGTGTGTATTTCTGCATTCATTTGCGTGCATATGGACTACCTCTGCTTTCTTGCGAGCCTCAACAGCCTTCATCAGCATTACATGTTGCCTCCTCCTCTCCCTCTCCTAGAGTGGCAAAAAACAGAGGCACATTAACAAGCACACATTGTGCATACAGCACTCAAGGTCGACTAAATTTAGCATGTAGTGTAATAATGTAAAACTGTGATGCACTAAATTCAATATATGCACCATACTTTAACAAACACAAAACGATGCTTCACATGTATACACTTTCACATGTATTGTGGAAGCATAAGTGAAGAGTACAGTAGTACGATGACAACCAAAAAGCAACACATAGATGCGATACAAAGTAGATGTGATGACAGGCTCAAAAAAGAGAAGCAGCTGGAATCGGTGACGGCGCCTCTAAACTAAAGCTGACACAACAAAAGCAACAAAATGCTGGTTGCCAGAAGTCGTCTGATATGCCACACTGGCGTCACAATCAAAATAATAAATTCTATTACATGAGTCGATGCTAATGTTTATTTGACACATCATTCTCATAATATTTGGTGAGGGGACGACAAATGCGAATGGATGGTAAAGGATAGCTTCAAACAGAGCAGTTCCACTTCAGTGGTTTTGGCAGCTTAAGTATTAGCACAGTATGTGACTGCTGAGGATGAGACATCTATGTTGTTCTTTGGTGCATGATACGCAGTCTACTGCAAAAGGGCACAGGAATCACTGGTGACTGACTATCATTTCATTTGATCTCTTTAGGTTTCCCGCTCCACCGTATCAGGCTGTCATTCCCTCTGTGATCCACCAGAAAGACACAATTGCCACTATTAGGGCTTGCCAAGGACATTTCCAGCACCTAGTGACTAAAATGTGCTGTTTGTGAGGATTGTTTAGTCGGGCTAGATGCCAAGCACTCTACTACAATATTTCTATGCCCTTCTTGGTCTGATTTATCTACAAATGGGAAACTTCAAAAAGACAACTTCAAAAAGGACATAAAGCCTGTGGCATTCAGCTTTTTCTAGCTTTCCAATTCATCAAAAACGTTGAATATGTTGAGGGATACTACGATAACAAACTACAATATTTCAAAAGCGATACGACTGCACGTGACAACCGTAAATACCACGATTATTTCATGTATCTCAATTTGCCCCCCTTTCATTGTGCTCCGAGAGAAGGTGCGAGGGGTTGATGCGACAATCAGCTCAGAGTCTACTGTGAAACAGATAGGCAGACCTGTGGATTCAGCTGTGACTGTGTATGAGTGAGAAGGGCTACAAGCAAGACAGCCAGGCCAAAATTAAATGCTACACAGAACCATATTTGTCCCCATGGTGGATTTGATTATGTTGTTGTTCTACAGTCTATCCGGTCTATTTTCAAGGAACAGTTGTGCTGTACCCTCACCAAACAACGGGGGGAGGTTAAATCTGCTTTGAAGTCTCTCCACCATAAAAACAAAATGATTCTCAGTAGCTGTTTTCAT
>JAPZEA010000001.1:10289702-10303699 GCA_029783685.1 Heniochus monoceros | reverse complement strand
CTTCTTCGTCTTAAATTACAGGAACATTTCAAGAAGAGCAGGACAACCCTAAAAAAAAAAAGGTCAGTTTTACCTTGAGGACAGTTGACATTGATCTAATTTCTCATCACTTGTTGTCCTTTGTTTCTCCTGTTATTTATGTGTTTATTAACATTTGATGGGACATATTTATCATGAACATTGATCAAAAAATTCATTCATTTTTCAGCTCTTTTTTAATGTCTTTTTGCTGTATCCTTTTTTATTTCACAGTTACACCACAAACAAGTTTCAGATAAATACACGTATGATTCATCTTTGCAATCATTCAAATAAATTAAGTTCATTTACATGTAAGTGACAAGAACAAATTAATAAACATCATCAAGAACAAAATAAAAATAAAAATATTATTATACACATTGAATGCACAAAAGTAAATGGAATACAGGGGATGTTCTGCAAAGTATTTTCTTGTTTAACTTCTTCTGTCTTCATGATGCAGTGGAGGCTGCGCCTACTGTACATTCTCACGCTGTCTGAACGCACCGCGGTTCACTTGTCTTACTTCATATCTTTCATGTGTGTGTTCACTGGGCGGCGCTCCAGCCGTCTGTGGATGGAGCAGAGACAAGGTGACCAGAAGGTGATTGGCAGATACCCTTGAAAACAGCTAAATTTAGGGAGGAAATGAGCACCTTTATTTTTGACATGCTACGAAATGTACAGTACTGAGAGATGATTTTATTCACAGATAGTTTATACAGAATGTCAGTGTTATAATCCTGCGTGTGTTTGGTGGCTGTGTGAATAATTAGTGATCCCAACAAATGTCCTGATTGGAACACGTTCACAGAGCAGACAAGACAAGGATCTTTAGGTTTGGAAGTGTCTTCTCTAGTGACCACAAACAGACATGTCTCAGTGGAATGTCTCTGCAGTGTCTCTGGGTGTCTTTTCACAGTCCTGCCCCGATCTTCCTGTCACCTCCTCCTACTTGAACCCCCTCCAGCTCCTCATCAGAGAAGGGGCTGTGGGGATTGTAGCCCACGTCGGTGCTACGCTGCAAGAAGTCCGTAGATCGTGGCATCCCGACAGGAAAACCATGCTGGCCTTCCTCCTCCTCTTCCTCCTCCTCATCCTCCTCTTCCTCTTCCTCCTCCTCTCCATCCTCCAAATCAAGGTCTATCCCTCTGTCGTCCGGATTCACAGCTCGCCTGCTCTCATCAGACTTGTCGGTGGCCGTTTTTCCTCCGCTGCGCAGTCGCTGTGCCTCAGACTGGGCCGAGGCGGTGGCCTGCTCCTTCGCCTTCCGGCTGCGTTTCCACTTCATCCTCCGATTTTGGAACCAGATCTTGACCTGATGACAGAGCAAAGAAAATTTGTTCAAAAGATGGTCACATCCAGGAAATATAATCCAGAGTTTGTCTGAACAGATTTAAATACATATTTATTTTTGTTATTCCACCTATGATTTGCAGCTGTAGAAGAGAAGTCATTCTAAAAACTGACTGTTTATGTTTTGATTTATAAAATGTTTCCTCCTCTTTCTCTCAGGTTTCTAAAACCCTCTGAGATTATATACATAAACCTGACTTGCCTTTAACACTGCTGGATAAAAAAAATCTGCAGGCCTTAATATTAATTTTCTATTTCCCATCGACACTAAAGAGCAAATCAGATTCGAGGGAAGGTGCAGAACCTTCAACACAACTCAGAAATAATTTCTAATTTTGTTTTTTGTCCTGGATCTGTTTTGGAAATCCAACAATAAAAGCAACCTTTAAACAATGCACAAATGAAAAAATGTGAATTCTCTGCATTATGGTGAAATACATCACTATTTATGTCAAATATACTGTAAGTCTAAGCCAACAATATTACCAGAAATTTATAGGAATATACAATGAAACTAGAAACACAAAACATGAAGCAGTCACAGATGGTCGAATATCACAACAATAATGAAGTGAAGACGTGCAGTAATGTGACTCTTGTTCATGTGTTCCTCTGCAGGACTTGTTTGCCCTTTATTTCAAATCATCCACTGACTCCTGTTTGTTTTACAATGAAATCTTTAACATGATTGTATTACAATTGTTATTCGTGGTTTTATCATCACATTTGCGTGTTATTCTGATTTTGTTGCATATTTTGTGTTATTTGCCTAATTTGTGGCTGTATATCTCGGCCAGGACACTGATTTTTGATTTTAGCCAGGCTTTCCCGATTAAATAAATGAATTAAAAGTCTGTTACCTACAGGAGTTATCCAAATGTGCCTGCTCTTAGTTACTGAAGTATAAGACCTTTAAAACCCAGTTATTTTATTGGATGAGTGTGCTGTGGCTGGTATTCCCTTTGAGGCTGGATGAACAATAATACTGTCTTATATTCAGTAAATTTTGTTCTGGAGGATTCATTATGATTTGATCTCCTTTCAGTCTTGTTTCTGCCAGTGATTTTTCCCTTGAAATGAATGTGTTGGCTCGTGAAGTGGAACTGGCCTCTCTTACCTGTGTTTCAGTCAGCATGAGTGAGGTGGCCACTTCGAAGCGTTTGGGTCTGGACAGGTACTTGTTGAGTTTGAACTGGTTCTCCAGCTCCAGCAGCTGCTGACTGGTGAAGGCGGTGCGGGGCCTCCGGCACTTCCCCAACAACCCAGACTGAGGGCCCGCTAAAGGACGGAGAGCAGAGTAATCAGTCTTTGGTTTCATATAGTGAATATGTTACTTTTACAGTTTCCACTTCTTCTATGACAACTTGTCTCTTATTTGATATGAACTTACAGAGCTTCATGAGTCACTTAGTACTGAGTGTTTTTCATGTTTTACACACAATATCTGAATATTTTTGTTTTGATAATTCAACTGAATCTTATTTTGAAATATCAAGTCTTTGGCCACAAACTGCCTCTGGAGTCTTATTTATATAATACCAAGGACATAGGAAGTTCAATGTAATTTTGTGGGTGGGAACAGGCACACATATGCCGGCACTCTCTGGCCATCATTAACTATAATAGCTTTACTCCAGTTTATTGTTGACGGGGGGACATGGCAGAAGCGGGCGCNNNGGCCATATAAACACAGGCATGCCATTAACTTAATGAAAATTCAATGAAGGCTTTTGGGATTTTATTGATGAACTACAGAACGTTTTAGGTGTTTGTTTATAGTTCCTTCATCACACAAAGACAATTTCCATCGGGTTGGCGTTTATAGAAGAATAAATGGGCCAAAATTAAAATATGACACACAGATAAGCAGTAAAACGAGACCAGTGTACTGAACGGGATGTGTGTGGCTGTTATTGGCTCAAAATATATGAAGATCTCGGGCATCACCTTGGATAAAATATCAAAGCATGGCTCGGAAAACTTGCTTTCACAATGGGCTGTAAACTCTAATTATAGTCGCTGTGTAATTAATTTAGGCCAATTCAGCTCGAATAAAGAAAACTGTCTGTTTCTTTATCTGATCTTAGATAATCGATATTATTTTATTTTTTTGTTTAAAAACTCTGAAGCACAGAAGGACAAATCATCTGTAGCGGACTTGCTGATGTCGTATAATTTAAATAGTAAATCAATGGTGTAATTATATGATTATTCTGAAAATTAAAACAATAAAACAATAAATGAAACAACAAAAAGAATGAACTACTAACATATAATGATGAATATAGGCCTATTGCGTTCTTTTTGATATTAGCTTATACTAGAATAATCATCTTCATCATCATAATCAAAAATAATCTAAACAGACGACAAGTCGAGTTAAGTCGAAAATTAACTCGGTTTTATGTAACAACCAGTGTCTGTTTAGTGACTTAATGGCTCTTCAGCGGTTCCCTTGAACTCAAACTGCCTGATTAAAGCTTCGCCATTCCTGTAAAGACTGATAACGGAAAACGGTTCATAATTGACAGACTTGTGTCTGTATGCGATCTAAGAACAATAATTTTGCACTTGCCAATTCTGTAAGTTTGTTTGTCTTGTGAGTTTTAAAGTTTGGATGTTTAATGTTATCTGATTTTACTTACAGCTGTAATCTGGCAGTCGTGGCATCATGATCCCAGCGCGGATCCAGTGCTCCAGGGGCAGAGATCCCGCCATGGCAGCCGCCTTCAGGTGCTCTGGGTAGGTCTGCGTTAGCTGCGTGAAGCCGGTGTACGCGAACGCGGGGTGCTGGCCACCCAACGCCGACAACGGGTACATGGGTGCAGGGTACATGCCGGGAATTGAAGCGAGTCCTGGATGCGGGAGATTTAGGATACCCGGTTTGGGGATTATTCCGGTCTGAAGTTGTGCGGCCCGCGGGGACGGGGTGTCCGCACGGCGGCAGGAGACCGGGCTGCCTGCGGGGCTGTCGCTGCTCAGACCTGGAGAGAGGTCTCGGCTCCCCCGGTTGGTCTCATCCGCGAGCAGGGCGTCAATTCTGAAGTTTCTCGATTTCTCCATGCCGGCTCGACTCAGGAGGACTGCAGAGTCTTACAAAAGCAAACGTGTCAAGCTTGGCGAGTGCGCACCTGTGCCGTGCGTCAGCGCGCAGACAGCGGAGCCTCTTCCAGTCACAAACTCATATGTTTTCCGTATCTTCTCAGTAAAGTTCAGGCGGAACGGATGAGCACAAGTTGTATGCTATTCAAAAATAGGCATGAACACATTATCAACTTGTATCTTTACGACCTATCTCCTGAGAAAAACTTTTTTTGACGGACTAAATTACTGACGCTTGCATGTGCATCCCTCCATCTATTTCCTGGAATTGTACCTGCACATGTCACTCTGCAATATCGCGCCCGCCCTGGTGGTTAGCACTAACTTGACAAACAACAGAGGTGTGTGTTCCACTCCATCAGCCGTCCTTCTCCACCCCTGCAAGGCCGGTGTGTGCCGGGATTGGCTGGAGGCTGAGCTGCTGTGACTGGCCTCTAATCAGCTAATTACTCGCTCGTTTCTCCCCCCAAGAAAGCATTCAGAGTGAGGTAATGTCCAACCCTTGTCCCGCCTGCAAACACCTCCAACTGCATCAAAGCGCGGAGGTACATTAGAAGATTAGGCAATTGTATTTTCAATATCTATCTTACTGCCAGCGCCTCATACTCACCACAGATTGCACATACCTCACCATAAACAAAGAATTATATACACCGCTGTGATTGTCCAAACTAATTATTAGTGCTGCAAACATCCTCCACACCTTCGCACCAAATATTGGCTGTTTTTCAACAGTCTTAAGGTGATTGGATACCTCTGATTCAGTGATAAAAAAAACACTGTGTCCACTCCAATATTTAAATCATTAATATTAATGGTTTGCTTCATTCTAAGGCCATACCAATGCCATTAAAGTTTACGATCAAGAACTGCACACAAACCGTATAAAAGTGTAATGACTTGGCAGAAGAGGCTACAAGTTAATTGGTATTCTGCTTCAGGTGAACTAATGCCATTTTAAGACCTGAAAAAGCGGAGGTGCACCAGCTGAAGATGAGTCTGACTCATTCTTTTCATCATGTCTGTCAACTGAGCACAACAGAAGTGGTCACAGTCAAAAATAAAACAAACCATGAAATTACTAATAGGCTCTTATATATTCTAAAAAATGTGTTTAACACAATCAGTTTGCTCAAATGTAAATCAAGACAATTCTTCGTATGTGAGACTTTTAATCAAACAGTTTTATACTGAGAATCTGCACGTTGTTACAGACAAAGCAGGGCCAGCACCGCATGCTCAACGTTTAGGATTAAACTTAATGTAAAAGACGATAGTGAACTTCGCTGAAAATGCCAATTCTCATCCATTGACTTCAACGAAACTTCGTTTTTTAAATAAACTCAGTTACAGCCTTTAGGCAGATCCTCGACCATCAACACCTCCAAATTAAAGCCTGTGTTATCTTTAATTACACAGATTTTTTCAATTGTTGTTTACTTATAACCAAAGGGTTATACTTCCTGTACATGCAGCACAAATATCTAAATGCTTCTCCTCCTAATTCTGATAGGGAATGATACGGAATCTTTTATTTGGTCATTATTTAGGATGCTGATTCTTTGGCCTAAAACTGATCAGAATTTCATATGCTGAATATAATCCTGGCAGCCTATATATGCCTAACCTACCTGCCAGGTGCATTAAACAACATACCTGAAACAATTGATCGACAAATTGAGCAACATAAAAATAACTGGCAACAATTTTGATAAGGGACTCATCATTTGTGGATTTTTTTAAATGCAAAAATGGCACAAATTCAGACGTTCCAGCCTCTCAAATGGGGATATTTTCTGATTGTCTTTGTTTTCTATGACAGTACAAGGAATAGCTGTGAGTTTTTGGCTGTTGGTCAGCCAAAATAAACCATTTTAAGATGCCACCTTGAATTTAGGATTGGCATTTTCCACCAAACAATTAATCGAGAAAATAATCAAATTAGCGATAATGAAAATAATCGTTAGTTGCAGCTGTAACAGAATTTTAATTGGCTTCATCGGTTCTTCGTGAGCAGACAAACAGCTTCAGAAACAAACAGACATGTGGATGTCTTTGTTTTGGATGTGACGGTTACAGTCTAATCCAACCTGCAGCTCCAGACACCACCCAGAAAGCTCGAAATCGTGCATCTCAGGGAACTGAAATCCATTCCGCAGATATGAATAAAACAGAATAATTTCAAGACCCCCACTCATGATATGTAATTGGCTGGTGCGTGTGTGCGCGCGCGCGTGTAGTTGACTAGTTGACCTCCAGGAAATTGGAGCGGTTGTGCGGGTCCGCCCACCTCTCTCTCTCTCTCTCTCTCTCTCTCTCTCTCTCTCTCTCTCTCTTTCTCTTTCTCTCTCTCTCAGGCAGATTACCGCCTGTCTCCGGCGCTGATATAGAGGTAATTTGCTTCAGGGAAATCACTGTTGCTTTCTGCCTGTTTCGCTCAACCTCTTCCCCTCGCAAAGCCACGTTTCCTTGCTTTTATGATTTGAAAGTAATTTAAATAGCCAGGCCACGGGTAAATCCGTCACCCGGGCCTGTTGACAGAGGCGCACAAATTAAATTGAATCCGCGCCTGTGGCTGCGCTCCTGCCTCCAGAGTCAGCCGCCTCCGCCTGAGCAGCGCTTCCCACTCTGTCCCTCTCTTTTAAGAGATCAGATGGTGCTGTATGTGTGCATAAGCCACGATAGTTCAATATTAGTCACATTTTTTTTTTTTTACTAAAACAGTAAAAATCCTACAAATGCTGTAAATCCCCAAAAGGGTTATTTAGGTCTAACAACCAACAAAAGTGAGAATTTCTGACTGCAGGATAGTGACCAACTTGAAATAGGCCTAATCAAAACTGATAAAGCAAATTAATAAGTAGGGAAGTCAGTAAATTAATATAGAAATAATGAATGAATAAATAAACACTGATTTTTGAACATTCTCATTTTTCATTTTCATTTTTTGGATTAACTAGTTTGGGGCCTCTGTTGGCCCACAAAGAGGAAATGTGACTAAACACAACATCATTTACTGGAAAAACGAAATGTGAATGCAAAACAAAGTAAAATAATTAAGGCATTGAAATCAGATTTTGAAACAGGGCCCCTCTTCAACACAGAGCCAAACAGTTAGGTAATAGGCCTATAATGCACAATCTGTCATAGCTGATACTAAACTTCAAGGTTGTTAATCCCTAAACAAATTTTCAATTAATACGATTAAGTAATTTAACTGACGTGCAGTTAACTCAGGGATTCTGGGGCCTCGGGACACTTTTTACATCACTTGCAGTGCCCCTCAAGTAACTTTGCCAACTTACAGTCCAAGATAAGCATTTATCTTTCTCACCGTCCTGCACAGTACAGTTGCAGTAACTTTCTCAGTGAGTTTGCTGGTACAGTATAACCTTTCCTCCATGTAGGGTCACCATTTAACTTGAGAAGAAAAGGACAAATCTGAGATATCTGAGTCAAACATTTTGAGCCATGCTGGTGGTGTGGTGGTGTTGGTTGGTCCACCACTCAGACAGAAAATTTCAACAACTACTGGATGCATTAACATACAATAAAGTTTCATCTCACGCCATCATAAATTCAAAATGTTATTTGGCCACTAGGTCTGCTGGTCTACTGGTTTCTGACCAAATAGCTGCGGAACTAATGGCAATCCATCAGCCTCAGCTTTACTTTGTGTTTAGAGCTACGTAGCAAATGTTAGCATGCTAACACGTTAAACTAAGATCCGGACTGCTAAACATTACAACTGCTAAACATCTGCATGTTTGCATTGTCATTGTGATCATGTTAGCATGTTGACATTAGCATTTAGCTCAAAGCACTGTTGTGCCAAAGGACAGCCTCACAGAGTTTGCAGGTCTTTGGACATCCTTCAGCATGGCTGCAACACTCCATGTTGTTTTCCTTTTGCTTTATACTACAAAGTAGCAGAGTGTATTGATCCGTTAGGGAAAAACATTTCAGAGGTCGGGGTCACGGTGCATCACAATGGGCCGAGTACGATTTACTGTGTTGCTGATGGACACTTCAGCAGTGTGGATGGTGCTCACAGCTGAGTCAAAAGCAGCAACAGCGAAGGCGTAGATCATTAGATGAATTATCTGATTGCATTGATCTCAGTGGAAGGCCTCTTAACACTGAATCACATCTGACTTACCTAAACTCTCACTGCCTCCTATCCCTTCTTCATGTCCTCACATGCACATGCCCTCTTGAACTCTCTGCAGAACTCTCAAGATTCAGCGCACACCCTTCACACCGTGAGAAGACAATTGGTTCAAAGGGGCCGCCGGTCCTTGACGTTGCACTACAAAGCCAGAGTTTATCGATGAGTTACGCGTCAGTAAACTTAGCGGCCAACAGGAGTTTACTGAAACATTAAAGAGCTTATCAGCAATTACAGGCATATTTTTCAATCATTACCACAGCTCTGAGATAGCTTGCCCTGTCCTAAAACTGATCCAGGTGCGCTCTGTGTGCTGGCCTAGTCAGCACAAACTCCCAATAGGTCACTGATCTCCGCTGATTTATTTAACCCACTGATAAGCCCCTTCACACTGTTGATGGATGAGAAAGTTCAGGAGCTGAAATAAAGAGCTTCTACTATCAGTCTGAAAGCATGGATGATATGAAAACAGGTCAACACCATGTAACAGATCATGAAAGATACAGACTCTTTGATTCACTGTCACTGATACACTGTGAGATAACTTTACAAATGTGTTGATTAAGCCTGATTCAACAGGAAAAGCCTCACCGGGATTAAAAATCTCATCTACAGGTGTGTCCTAACAGCAGCACATTCAGCAGGCTCAGGTCATCATGTCCTGGGTCACACAGGGGCTAATAGCTCAGTCAGAGCATCCACAGCCTGACGTGCCTCCCCCCCAACTTCTTCAGTCTGTTTTTGAAAACATGTGACGTGAGCAGCTCCCCCAGAACTGCATCATTAAACCACAGGAGCAGCATGCCTAAAAGCCCTTTGTCCATTTTGGGATGGACACTGGGACAGATAGCAAGAGTAGGTCCTGCGAATACGTCTCAGAAAGGAGTTGGTAACTTCCTGCATTCTTCAGGTGTATAAATTTGCATGGGTATGAAGGAAGCAAGTTAAGATCGCCTTGTAAAAAAGGACATGCCAGCCACTTAGTCCATGGATAGCCAATGACGGTGTGTGTTTGTTCGTGTATGTACCTTCCTTCCCTCAGGCTTGTTGTGACACTGTTGACCAGTTTTCCCACCAGACCAGGAGTCTGACGTCCAGACCGAGGCTGTGATAAATGATTCGGGTGCACAATGGGCTTTCTGTGAAGTGAAAATCAGCTCTCCATACCCCTGGTAATTAGACTAATTCCCACAACGTTAAAGGCGGATGATAAATCAACTCGCTTTCTGCCAGACCTCGAGACCAAAATTAATGTTGTCTCATTAAGAAGATAAAGGTAATTTATTAAAGTTTTACTTCTACTTCCCGTCTTCATACCCTGTCTCCATCATTTATTAACCAATATTGAGCTTTGCCATATGACATCTAGCTCGCCGCATGTGAATCCCCTTTTGTCTGTCTTTGCTGCTTTGGCCCGTTCCCACTCCTCTCTCTCTCATCAGGTGCATATCAGCACTTTCAGGAGCTGCTGCTGGACAGAAAATGCAGTTGTTTGCAGAGCCTGGAATTCATGTCATTACTTGAATTTTCTTTTTGTAAAATTGCTTGCTATTTTTTCCAGGAAGAGCTATTAAGACAGCAAAGAAAATATGTTTGTTTCAAGAGCCAAAGCCATGCTGAAGCAGAGAGAGTATTTATGGCAGCATGTAGAGTCTCTTCACTGAGTTAAAGCTCCTGATGAATACACAGAAGCAACAGTATTTTTCAATTAACCGGCCAACAGAAGCCAAAAAAGCCGGGCCCAACAGCAATCAGACTTCCGCTGTGCAACATGTCATTCAGATTTTATCATACGAAGCCAAACTGGAAAAATGTTCACATCACCCTCCAAGGCCGAACTCTGAGTTGGAAATATCAGAAATTTTTGACAGCCACGGTTCTGTATCTCCTGTCTGGTGAAAAGCGTGACAGATGTGTCGACAGATGTGCTGGTAAAGCCACCATCACTGTGCATTACATCTAAATAAAATCCAATATTAACACTAACAGAATTAATTTAGCTAATTTTAAAGGAACTCCTGATGATGTCCTGCAGACCAGAAAATCGTCGTTTTAAAGCTCAGTTATAATTAATTATTGAACGAATTCCGCATTATTCCAAGTCTGCAGCCCCAAACCCTCAGCAAGACCTTACCATAGATCCCCCAGAGCCGGAGGAGAACCAAGTGTCACGACACTCAGCCACAAGTGGCCTGACTCAGGTGGCTGCCTGATGTTTATTCAGTAAAACATTTACACCAACTGTGAAGTCCGACAGTTGCTGCTGAAGAATCAAGAGTCAGAAGAGGGACGAAACAGTTTGTTCTGCTTTGGCCCGGGGTGCTTTCTTAGTTGGCTGTTTGAAAGATTAACTGCTCGCAGTAGATCACCTGTAGTTATAGTTAGAGAGATATAACAAAAAGAAAATTAAGTAGTGTTCTAACTTCCATTGTGCACTTTCACAGATGTATGGATAAATCCTCTAAGACTATTTGGGATCATTTAAAAACACAATGATCTGTCTGCAAGCAGCTTCAAATAAACAAACACAGTGTAGTAAGTGCAGTACAATAAAGGTATTGCATGCTTTTACTGTGTGGTAGTCGTGATATTGACCCTACCTGACTTTTAGTTGAGGTAACATTTAATCAGTAGCACCTTTGATCAAATTCTTTAAAGATACCTAAATACACGCATTGTGCTGGAATTGACTTTGGTGTTAATCTAATGACAGATTTCCTGATCTGAGAAGCTCCCTTGCATCTTTCACACGGTGTTAGCCAATCAATAGCAGCTTAATAAAGTTGACACGTCCGATAAACCACGCCAGACGCAGAACAAATAAAACGGCACAGGTCCAGAGTCTGCTTTAAATTGAAATTGGGAAATTCCACCCTTGCGACTATCCAATCTTCTTTCTGGCTCACCTGTTTATTTTTTCCATACTGGAAACAAAAGCTTCCTTTCAACATAATCCAGTCCAGTGTGAGTTTTATGACCATTTAATGGGCCCTTCCATCTAACAGCCCTGCGTTTTACTATCAGCCATACAAGGGCCCCATTGTGCATAGACATGGGAAGATAGGAGATAAATACGCTTTATCAGCCACAACAACACATCATTACTTTCACCCTGCTATATCACTGCCCCTCTCCACCGTGCATTATCTGGCCACTTATGAGGACATTCAGAGCCATCAAGTGCTTTGAAGATCTCCGCCAGTTGGCTGTTTGCTCTCTCTGTTTCTCCATTTCAGCAGGCCAACTCAGTTCCATCCGTAAAGAGTGTTATAAATAGTGTATTTCAGTCCATTGGGAGCCATACTTTGCTATCTAAAATGATGTTTAAATCTGCATCTAATTGCTACTTTAGTGATGAGGCTTGTTGCTCATGATAGCATGTCTTCTGCCGTGCTTTCCGCTGTGAGGAAATCATCCACTGCCATTAGCACGCAGGTAATGTCTTCTTATTGCCCAATTTACCTGTTAACACTAACCAAAGGTTGCTGAGGGCAGGGCAGACAAGCAGTGACAGATAGTGAAAGCAAGACAGGTAGGTTTGTTTTTGAAATGAAAAGAAAAATGAAGTTTGAAGAAGAGTTTCTGATGCTCTACATTTTTCATTATTTTGCTTGGAGTTTGATCAGCACTTGACTGAATAATACTGCTGCTTTTAAACAGGTGATATTGCAGAGAAAATCTTCTTTTAGCTAGGCAAAACTGTGAGGATGGCAGTCAGTCTGTCCACAACTGTGGTCAAGACTCAAATATCTCAACAGCTAATGGATGGACGGGCCTTAACAGTCCCCAGAGGATGAATCCTGATGAGTTTGGAGGTCCTGTTACTTTTTGCCACAGCACCAATAGAAATATCATTTTAACCTTTTAAATAATCTCCAATAAAAATGATTGAAACAGTTTCTGTTGGAGTGCTTGAAGATGCATTATTCTGTTTGTTTCCACTATGAAACATATGGTAAATCTGAGGGTTGAACATACAAACATAACTGGCCTAAAAAAGGTAATGCTGCAGAAAATGACGTAAAACAGCATATTTTTTCACTTTAAATAGTCAGACTAAAATATAGGCTGTATGAAAACATGGGACACGGCATCCAGTAGAGAGAGTGAGGCTGTTACCTGTACATCCCCTGGTGCATTTATGCAGAATTCACATTGTTTTGGTTAGAGCTGATTATGTGGAATTTTTAGAGGTTGATCCTGATGTTGTTCTCAAAATGCTTTTTCTGACCTCCAGGTGTTTGTTGGCCAGCATGTAGTTCTGAGTTGAGGACCTGTTTTGGGAGGTGTGTGTTGTGAGCATGTTAGCATCCTGTTTTTAGCATTTAGTACAGTCTCACAGAGCCCTAAGGTGGCTGCAGACTCTTAGTTTAACAAACAGTGCAGATAAGATTAGCTGTTACCATTACCCACATATCGCTTTTAGAGTTAATGATATACACACCTACACAGACACACGTACACAAAGGTTGAAATGAAGTTTCATTTTGCCAAATTAAATCTCTCGATTTTACTGTCATTTAATGGAGCTGTTGCTGTATGAGCAGCGCGTGACAGGCCATGCAGATTAGAAAACAAATTCAATCAGGCTAATCTTTTAAGCAAATGAATCTCTTTGTGGTAATGCTCGTAGCGCCACCTCCCATCAGGTAATTTCTGTTAGGATGCAGTCAATATTCCAAAAAATTTAAATGAATTGATCAGTCACTTGACTTTGTCAATAGACTAATGGAGCCCTGTTAAGATTTGTCAATCTATGAAGTTATGGCAGAGGTAAATCACAGCATTGTGGTGTATTTTAATGGCTCTCAATTGATCAAAACGTCGTCAGAGGTGTGACAAAGTGTGGTCGGTCCAGCTCCTTCGGCAACAGAGTGACACAACGGTCAAAATATCCTCACTGAGTACCAACAGACACATCTCTATACATTAGCTTCATCTCAGCATACTTTACAGATAAAACTACATCTGTGCAAATCAGAGTTATCTCCTTTTTACTTTAATAACTTCACATAATGAACAGAGAGTGTCCAGTCTTGCAAGTTTTCATTCAAACCAAGCACTTCTGTAGCTGACGCTGTCTTAGCCTCGATTCACAGCCCAGCACAATATGCTGCACCTCTGACTTTAAGGGAACAATGAAAGTGGTTTAAATACAATCGTCTCTGCCTCATTCGCTTGTCTTTGCTTCACTCCTTGGTCCTTATATTTGTTCTATTTATGGCTACAAGGGCAGAGAGGTCAGGGAGCTCATACCTCTCTGTCAGTGTGCTAATTGGTTTGAATAAGCTGCCCCTACTCCTGATAAACTACATGTGCTCAATCTTTAAGGCAGCCTAAATCATTTTAG
>JAPZEA010000001.1:10199861-10210779 GCA_029783685.1 Heniochus monoceros | reverse complement strand
CGCAGCGTGAATAATAGTTAGAAATGGCTAAAATGTTCGATTTTGACTAAATTCTAACCATAGTCAAAACTAACTCACACTAAGCTCTAGTCAGTAACCATTACTCCATACTAGGGCAGTAACAAAATACCTTGAAATGATTCAGTATTTTGTGACACAAGAAGATGATTATACACATCAGGGAGTGCAAAAGTCAAGTAAAAAACAAGTGAAGTAAACTGATTCTCATTGGCTTCCTATGTGATCTGTGCAGATCATAAACGAAACACTATGCAGTGCTTTTTCAGCCTTTGTCCTTTGGCTACAAACAGCAAATGGACAAGATCCCCGAATTATGTTTACTTGACAAGCAATGACTCAGACAAACAGATTTTCAGACTTATCAGGAACACCATTTTCTGTAATGTTCCTGCGAACCCTTTCATGACTCTAATCGTGGAGTCATACAACACCATAAATCATAAACTTTTACTTAAATTTGAACACTTTGAGCTTGAGTGAGTGTGTCCTCAAAGTTTGAGGTCCTTAGAGCAAATCTGTTCGCGTTCATCTCCATTAATTTTTTTTTATTTCGTTTTCATTCTTGCCATCTCTAAATATTGTATTGTGTTAGTGAAATTCAACTGAGTTGCAGCATTCATTACTTCATTCATTACTAAGAAGGTGTTTGGAAAATGTTAGTCCGACCAGGTCCAACCAAGTCCGTGCATTTGCCGTTCTAAAGTCATTTTAATGCCTGAGGCTTATGTTTGTGGAGATCAGGATGTTGTAATTAATCATTTCACACAATTCACAAAAACGTTCTCTGACTCACCCCTAGTACTATCTGTTTACCTCTGAAATTTCTGCCAGTGATGCAAGGGGTCACTTCTGATAATCGAGTAAGTATTTAAGTAATTTATTAAGGAAAAATATAAACCATTCACATGTTCCATATGTCTTTCTCTATTTGGCTTTTGGTCTGTTGGTATGACACAACAACCAATTTGAAGATGTCATTGAGCTCACATTAAATCTACTCTGCTCAAGACTTCCTTAGGCTACTTCACAATAAAATCTATACAAAATTCTCAGGGCTGAAGGATTTTCTCCATGTAAAATGACATATGGTGTAATGTTTTCATTAATAGCATCTCACCATTGCTTGATCTGGTTTTCTGCAGCCCTTTTTCCTGTGATGGTTGAGCTCGGTGTTTTTCCTTTTTTTAATTTGCCATTTTACGCTGTTGAAGAAAAAAAAAACACTTGGGCAGCCTGCCATAGATTTACACAGGCAGGGAAAACCATGTTTTGAGTAGCTTTGAGTAACAGGCATCAACCCCAGACCTTTTTCTTTGTAGCTTACAGCTAACTGTCATTGTGAAGCAAACGGCACTGAAAGTGGCCGTGTCAGACACCTGTGTGTGATGGTTTTCCTTGTTACAGACAGTCGACTCAAACTTGCTTTCATCTATAGTATCAAACGGGGTAAGCTTGGTTGTACATACTAATTACAGAACATATTTCCCCTTCATTGTTTTTGAATCAAGTTTCATATATGGAAATAGCACAGTTCATCTGAACTGTATGTTACAATGCATATTTGGGCTTATCCTTTAAAGTATCACTTACCCCATTTGTGATAGAGTGTCTGTTGTGAAGTGTCTGTTGTGAAGTGGCTGTGTGAGTGGTAGAAATAGGTATTGGTGAATTGGGGTTATGCAGGTCACGAGCAGTGGCCTCATTGGGTGCTAGAGGTGGTATGAGGCAGGGGGGCTGAAGTGCCCTTTATGGGTGGCAGAGTTGTAGATCCATAGCGGAGGTGTCTGGCTCTCTGCCCAGACATGCCATGTGGGGTTCAGATGGCAGGGTGGAATGAAAGAAGAGGGGGGCACACCGCTCTCTAGCTGCTGCTAAGGGGAACCTTAACAGGATTGTTGTTCACTCGCTCTCCTTGTCTAGAGCTTTCTTTTTTCTTTCTGTGTATATTCCATATGCATCGTTTTCTTGCTTTTTCTTCTCTCACAAACTGAAAGAAGTTTTTGTGGTTGTCGGTTGCCACCATATCAGCACAGAGCATTGTAGACCCGCCACCAGGACGACTGAGGCTTCTTTCCTTTTTCACTGCTTTCTCAGGATGTGAGGGAGACCACCAGTGACATCAGAGAGCCTGATCTTGGGCTAATGAAATCTCCAGATGCCAGCAGTCACCACAACCACTTAGTGACTAGTCAGGTTTGATTTTGTTCTGTTAATGTGCTGTGACGTTTCTCGTAACTGTGGGATTGTCTCTGTCGCGCTTAGATACGAGGATTCGTCAAGGCACATTATCATAATGAATTGATCAAACTGAAAAAAGCTAGTGGAGAAAGCAATTTTGCCCTTATCTATGTTGTTGTCATTGGTCTGCTCCTGTGAAGCAAGAGCACGATCCTCTCAGTCCTTGTCGTGGGAAAGACTGAAATTACATCGCTCTCATGGTGGACTATTTTGAGCTCCCAAAGAGAGTGGCAGAGGGCAGACGGCAGGTTCTAGTGACTCGTTTGTACTTAGTACAGGAGAACCCCTCTCGTCCCAGCTCGTCTCCAGCCTTCAACTTTTTACTGCTCAAGCGCTTTGCAGTCTTAACGGGGAGAGGAGTGGAAGAATGCTGTGCGCTACATCGCCAGGTGAGTGTGTCGGCACTCCCAGCTCTAGCCAGGTGTGTCTTGTGTGTAGTCTAGACTTTTATATTGACGGGTGGGAATTCACCGCTCAGACAAGCAGCTGTCTTTAGAGTATGAGCTGTCCACAAGTCTGTCAAAAACAATATTAAACTTCCCCTAAAATGACCAGAGAAGGTGATTTTTCAGCAACAACACGTATGGCCAGTTTAGTCTAAGGTTAAAATATGTCCAATATTCAATTTTTCTTAATATTCTTTCACACCACTAACACTGCACTTGACTCTCACTTTACTAAGATGCACTTAGCTTGGGTCATTTTTTTGTTTGTTTAAATATATTTATCATTTAAGTTGTTGAGCATGTTGACGTGTTAAATATCATATTGATATGTAGACAAGTTACACATGTAGGATATTGATATTTGTTGATATAGGCATAGTTATTATAACAAACATCGCCACAAATTGAAAAACTGGCAGTCAGGAAATTAAACAAAAAGAGCCAAACATACAAACGAAGCTTGGATCATTTTTCAAGGAAGAACAAGGACAGTGAAGTTTTACAGGTTGACAAGCAATTGTCTACAGACTTTATAAATCTTACAGTTTCAGATGGAAGGCTTCGTGTGTTAGAAAAACAGAGTTTATGGACCTACATGTTCCAGTATTTCTACGAAAATGTAAAAGACAGAGAGGTCAAAGATCAGACAGTCATGCATGAGGTCCACATGTGTGGCTAGATCACCATGTGGGTGCCCCCTAACCCTACTGAACTGAAGGGGTCCCAGCACACAGTGTGATGAATGAGACGTTTGTTTCCTGGGGCGAGGCATGAGTAACTATGTGTGGCATCTGTCTAGTTTAAATTTAGTGTAACTGAAGCTACCAATGGCTGCGCTGTATCAACATGTCAGAGGCTGCATTACACCAGAGAGAAAGCTGTTGGAACTCCTGCATCTGGTTTCATTTTTTTCTTTCTCTCTTCAGTCCCCTTTTACTATGAGGCACAGCTTGCTACACAGGGATTAGGGTGGTTTTAATCCCATTTTATTTTAGGCTACCCCTCAAAGCCATATTTCAGTCACGTTAATGCTTGGTATTGGCACCTCTACCCCATGCAGTTTTCCTTGCCCCACTCCTGTTGTGAGTCCAATGATCAGGTGTGACATATTCTAAAATGAGTTATCAAGAAACAGCGGTAGTTGCAGTGCCCTTTACTGGCCGTGAACAATGGTAGGAGGTTTTAGGTGGGATAAATAAGTAAATCAGATTTCCAAGGGGTTGATGGTGCACATTCCAACTGGGGCCCATGTGCTTGAGTGGACCCAGCTTCATGGGTCACAGTTGGAATGTGGACCATGTGGACTTTGACAGCTGAGTGAAAAGGGCATTGCGCACCAATTGTGGATAGAGATTTTAACAATATGAACCACTGATCACTTTATGCACGTCATGTGCAAAAGAGTACAACATAAATTGGGTCTCTGTGGTCAAGATATTCTAGTCGTCTCGTTAAACATTTATGTACGGTGAAAGAGATGGAACAGAAGGGTTTCTCATACCTTAGGCGTAGGTTTTTTTGTCGACATATACCACTTTCATTTATGTTTCTAGAGGGGAAATTGCTGTCTTCCTGTCTTTTCCTTGATTATTTCCTGTTAGTTTTTTTCTAATGTTTTGTGTCGGCCTGATCACAGACATGATAAAAAAGTAACAGGACTGTTTTGAGGCTCTCCCCTGAACAGAGCAGAAGGACCCTTTACTTGAGGACACTCCATTTCTTTATACCGACTCACCATATCCTCATCATCCATTCCACTACTGTGCAAGCAACACAGGCGATGGGAAGTGGTTGGTGGTACAGGTTAATTAGTTGTGTGATGATGGGTCAAGGCCTGAAGGTTTGGGTGGCAGTTGTTGATGTGTAGATTAGGAAGGTGTACACAGGCCTAATTTCACTTGTTTTTATATCTGTCATTACTTTTTATGCTTGCATATTCCAGGAACATAATACATACAATACAATAACCTGATTTGTTATTAACTTGATTGGAAGTAATTGGTTGACACACTTGTGCATTTATCAGTGGTGTGTATATACTGTTGTCTCACTAAGCTCTCCAGGACCCATAGTGTGTAAATGTCAACTCTTCTCTCTCTCTGTTTCTCTGGTCTGTATTTCTGTCTCACACACTCTGTCCCTCTCACTTTCTCTCACACATATAGGCATACAAAAGCTCTGTTTCCCTGTCCGTCCCTCTCTCTGTCTCTCTGTCTCTCTCTCTCTCTCTCTCTCTCTCTCTCTCTCTCTCTCTCTCTCTCTCTCTCTCCCCGGGTGATTTTTTCAGGCACATGCACAGTCAGCCTTGACAGATTGTTTAAATGTCACCCCTGCTAGCAGTAGCCTCTGATGTTATCTGCTCTGGGTTATTGCAGGCCATCACGCGGCTTGTGTTCGCCTTGGAGGCCAATCTTCTAATGCACTGTAGCTCTCCTGACCCACTGAAAACCAATACATACATGAACTGTCTGATGAGTTTTGTGTTTACATGTACACTAGAAACCAGGTTACTGGGAGAAACCAAGTCAAGGGAGGAAATTGCAACATGGTTACTTACATGCAACTGCGCTTGAACTAAGACTGGCGAGTTACTGTATTTGTATTTTGTGGTATATGATGCTGTGACTAAGCAAATAAGCTCTTTTGTTTTTCCTTAATTTCTCTGTGTGTCTGAATTTAAGAAATAGTCTGCTGTTCAGCTTTGGAAACTGACATGTAGATTTTTTTCCTGGCTCGGTTTTGTAGGGCCCTGTGATTTCATAAGTCAACTGTAAAACGCAGAATGTCGTAGAAAAAAAATGTGGATTCAATTTATAAAAGTCAGGGTTTTCCCTCATATTTTAAGCATTCTTTCACATTGCCGAAGCTTAATGAACAGAAAAATACTATAGTGCTATTGGGGATGAGTGATATGACCTAAAATTTATATCATTCTAACTCTTTTCACTCTATTAAAGTTGCCATTGTCATGACAATAACAAAAAAAATAATTAAACAATTGCTGTGTCTATTGGCTCCACTTATGGTATGAAAATGAGGTGAAGGCCTACATGTGTTTTGGAAGGAGTAACCTGCCCCATAATTTAGGTTTATTATTAAATATAATGTGACTCATTCTCAGAGTCAGAGAAGCAGGGTAGCACGAGGCATCTCAATAGCATTTATTTATTGTACCACGGGACATGTCTATCAAGTTCATTTACATACAGCAGCAAAAGACACATACTGACGCAGCAGGGAACAGAGGGGGCTTTCCTGTACCTACAAAACCAGATGATCTTGTGTTGCACTATGAAGTGTGGAGATAATGTTCGCTCTGGCTATGCGAGGCTACACAAAAAGCAACGTGACAAAACAGCTGCCAACATCCAACCTACTATGGTTATTTAACTGGCTTCAAAGGACGCTTAACATTCACACAGTTTGTCTTGACTGTCTCTCAGTATTAAATGCAGCAACATTGCTCCAGCCTGTGGGTCCACAACAGATGCTACTATCCACTTTAGAGCTGCAGAATGTGCTGTCGCCAAATTCAACAAGCTAACCAGCAATATGAACGGTAAAGCAACGTAAAAATGGCAAAGCTTACAGGCTCAGAGTTTGAAGTCGGTATTGATCCATCCTTGAGCTTCAGTTTTGAAGCAAATCCTGCTTTGTATTGGCTAACCTAAGCTAACGTAAGAGTTTCCCAATTGTGTTTGTTGTGGGGACATTTCCATCAGGTTAATCCACTGGGTCTTCACTTCCGTGGATGGTGGGATGAGATTAAGACTTTTGCGTTGGTTCCTTGCAGCCAACAACAATGAAATTGGCATGTGTTGCTCGTAATGTTATCTTCCACACACACTGCCGGGGTTGGTGTTATAACGAGGAAAATAGTAATTACTGGATGTATCTAACTTTAGTTCTATTAGTACATGCACAGCCCTCTACCTGCATGTTGTTGCAGCTACAGCAAAGCACATTATTTTGAATATGCTAAAACCTTTATCACGGTAAAGCAGTAAGTGTTTAGTCACATTTTTCAGTCGTCATTTTCTTTTGTTTTCCGCATGTAATTAGAGGGATTGTGTATCGGGATCTGAGAGCTACCAAAACACAGGTGATCTGTCCAGCAGTACTGTGCCTGAAGACATCTTGTATAGACACCGACAGAGGACTGAAGCTGCTGTTGCTGCACTGCTAATATACTGCTTTCACCACATGGCCTGTGTAGATGAAGTGAAGTTGAGTGTGGGGCTTTGGTGTCGAGACCCCCCAGCTGTGGAACTCCTGTGCTGCTTTATCCTATTTTTACCTTTATCTTATTTTTACCTGTTAACGTTCATTTTTACTGTTTAATAAATGTTAACCTTTCCTGAGATCTTTTTTAGAGTACCAAATTAATGTACCTTAAAGGCAATTAGTGATGTGTTTGAAAGGGATCTTCGTGCGTTGGTGGATATTTAGTTCAGGTGGCTACTTGGCACTCTATGTTTATCCCATAATGTTATCTCGGCATGAGATTGTTAATTAGGAGCTTAATTTAGCTGCCGGCATATGTTAACATTGGCTTAGGCTGCCATTGTTAAGCCTCTGCTGGCTGGTGAGTCTGCTGTGACGGCAGAGAAAAGCTTTTTGATATAACCCTAACATAACATTACAGGATAAGACAATAACAAGGCTCTGTAGACGCCAGATCAAACTGAGACCCATACCTCAGGATTCTGCCGCATATGTACGTCATAATTCTTGAAAGATCCAGCCTACCTTATTCTCCTCTACAACTGTATTTCTCTCTCGCTCACTCTCAGTGAGTTTTATATGTACACAGACTCAACCATCTACACATACAGGGATCACCGGTAGGCTTGGCACAGACCCAGTCAGTAAGGTTTAGAGGCACAGGTGTAGGCCAGCCCTTACAATACGCGTGTGCATGTGCGTCACTGGCTCTGTGTTTAGAAATGTAGGCAACCAGCCAGCTGCAGATTTCTTGGAAAACCCAGGGGGAGGAATTAAATTTGCTTTTGGGAGCTCTGCTGGGAATCACTGCAAATATCTTTATCAACTCAAATGTTATGTAAAATGTTTAATTGTTTAAAAAGGTTTTTAACTCCTCTTGTGCTTGAAAAGGAGATTGTTTCTTTTTTCCATGATAAAATGTGTTGTATTATTTTAGATGATTGAATACATTAATTAAGGCATACACTCTTCAACAATGCCATAATAAAGCTTATGTTTTAACTCAGTTTTTAGTGCCACAGCAATTCCTGCCCTGGTGTTACCTTAAATCTAAATGACACCTAATGAGTTCCATATGGTCAGGTACACAGACTTGTGTCGGACTGGTAACCCATATCGGCAGATACCCTTATTTCAATTCAGCTTTCAGCAAAGAAAATGTCTGATCAGGTGGATCCCTGTCTCGGAGCATAAAAAAAGATCACATGTTGTCGCACAGCTCGTGTCTCTCAGAGCTGATGTGGACTGATGCGTTTGTAGAAACAGAAGCTTATCTGTTCTGAGAAGGACACCTGACATGTCTAAATTCTCAAGAAACATTGCAAAAAGACTATAAAATTAAAAAGTATCAAATTTACTGTATTTAAGTGTGTTAATTGATTATTTTTCTTAGGTTTATGCCATTTATCCCATGAAGCTTATAGTACATGGCGTGTTGGCACACTGTGGCTCTGGTCTGTTGGTCAGCAGCTCTTGAGGAGAGCTGAAAGAGGAGACTGGCCTGAAGACAAAGCCTTCTGTACAGGTGATGTAAGCAGAGCCTGTTCTAATCAATCTGCTTGCCCACCACAAAGGGAACCCTGGCTTAGGTTACTTTCTAGCTCCAGCACCACATGGTGTTGGGGCTAGCGGGTAACCTAAGACAATAATATGTGTTGGGGTGTGCACACATACACATAAGCACATTCACACACAGGTAGGTAGAAAGGTACACTCACATATATACCCATACAGTATGTGCAGAAACACACAGGAAGGCACAGAGGCAACAACCACAGGCATACAGACACATACATACATTCATACCACCCACACTTTTACACCCATACATATGCACACATATACACACCGAGAGGTAGGCAGAAAGAACCAGTGTGCACCAGCAGGAACCTGCCGCAGCACTGAACCTGTCATCTTCTCTGGGAGAGACAAATCCTTCCCTCCCTCCGTAGTAAACTGGGCTTTCTCAGAATGTGGGCCTGTGTGTCACTGCAGGTCACAGGACCCTGACACACTTTGTGTGCAGTGAGAGTAGGAGGAGGGAGGAACAAAGTCTCTACGGATTATCCCCTAAGCGAGAATCCCCAGGCAGTGTGACGGTTAGCCAGAGGCCTGTTGAGCTTGTGTCAGGGAGCCAAAGTGGATGCCACCATCGCCAGTGGGTTAGGCCTTTCCCTGTGGTTACCGTGAGAACACAACGGTCTTTGTGGTGTGTCACAAACATCCAACAATCAGAGCTTCACTGAAACGTCTCCCAGTGATGCAGAGCTATTATTAGGATAGGTACACCAAAGCCTCTTAGAGATCTTTATTTAACCGGATTGGCTGGCTGATGTATAGACACTTGAGGAGTGTGTGTCACACTGGCACTGGGCTTTCAGGAACAGAGCAGGGGCTTTGCAGCCGAGGCCTTTGATATAATAACACTACTACTACTTGCTCCTTTCGTCTCCTCTCCTCTCCTCTGCTCCTCTCTCCTTTCCTCTCCTCTCCTTTCCTCTCCTCTCCTCTCTCCTCTCCTCTCCTCTCCCCTCCTCTCCTCTCCTCCTCGCTGACCTCCTGTCCTAAGATGACTGGTGTTTGGCTCTGACTGGGGGGTTTCCCACCACCCACCCCTTTCCTCACACAGGAGGGTTTTAGGTAGCAGGCTAATCTTATCTCAGGGCAAGGAGAGGGCTGTGGGCCAGGTAACACGGTCGTCCCCTGTCTGACCCTCGTTTGTGCAACACTGCCACTTACCTCTCTTCAGGGTGTGTTATGATGGGTAAAAATACGCAAAAGCCAAAAAGTAGATGGACTTTTTCTGGCATCTCACCTTTCTTTTTTTTAACATCGCCAAATAAACACGAGGCAAATGTAAGAGACAGAGTATAAATAACATGGACAAATAAAAAAGATTAAGTTGAACTCAGTATGTGGAATGAATGTTATACCACTGACACTGTAGGAAAGACCAGCAGAGGGATTTCTAATCTGTTATCTGAGGAGACTGAGAAGTTGACAGTCCAGAGACAAGTTACTGCTCTCATTACTATCATGAAGCCAGCACAGAATCTAATACAAAGGCCAAGACTCTCACAGCATAACATGTTTTTAAGATCTACTGTATATTTAATATATTTAATAATCTTATTAATCTCATTAATAATCTTATATTTAAAAAGTGATTTGGGGCATCTGAGAGTAGTTTGCATAATTACAAACATTGCAAAAAATACTAAAGCTTTTTGGGATATTTTAAACTGTCAAGTTACGGTGTGAGGCTGAGGCATAGCCTACATTTTCCCCACATGACACATGCCTGTGACTTTCACAACATTGCCTGTTTTAGTGTGTGTTTGCAATGAATCTTAGAGATGGCTCTGCTGTAAAAAGCACAATGTAAATAAAGCTGTGTGGCATATATGGAAAACGCAGCGCTTTCAGTGGACTTTTTAATGCTTACTGCGCAGTCAAGTTGCTGCCACTGCTGTTTCCCAGTGTTTTCAGAAGCAGCCCGTCTAACGAGGATGAACCGTCTGAGCAATCAGTGCAGTTCCTAATGTGTTTTGCCATCAATTAGTTTGCTAATATTTGTCAAGCACTGAAGACGACTCTGGACTAGGCAAGACACAACCTCAGCTGAGCGAGCACACACATGTTCATATGGAGCATATGGGGGCTGGACTGATACAGACACAGGCACGTTTTCTTGAAATGAAGGCTAGTGGTTGTGAAAAGAACACGCATGGTGAATCATAACTTGTTAATAATGAAAGCTATTTTATTAGAATCAAAAATTACTGTAATAAAGTATCAAGTGGACTTAAATGAGTAGTTGGCTGTTTATGGAAAGTTCTGACAGTCAACCTGCTTGCATTAGTTGCTAGTGACTGCTGTAGCACATTTGACAGCTTACCTGATCCATCAGTTGAAGCTTTTCTTGTTTTGTCTTCTTTGTGCATCCTTAATGAAGCTTGTGTCAGCTCATTCAAGATTCAGGTGCTTTG
>JAPZEA010000001.1:10125458-10136210 GCA_029783685.1 Heniochus monoceros | reverse complement strand
TCTAGCTAGTGTGGCAGAGTCTAGGCATGTGTCGCAGATTGGGACCAGAATGCAGGCCGTGCCTATAAAAATAAGACCCAGGTTGAAAAAACAAAAACAAACAAAAAAAAAAAAAAAACTTTTTTCCCTAAAGGCCACATCAGCCAGGAAAGGCCCCCCCAAAAAACCCCTCTGTCTGCCAGGTATTTTTATTTACAAAGCTTACTGTGTCCTTCAGGCTGTCATACTTACAATGTAAACACACAAATGATGGTAAATGATGGTTGTATTTACACACTAACAGCCACTATCTGTGCGACGCTATGGGCAGCCGTGGCCTCCATCAGTGCCAACACCGTGACACAATACCGCCGACCGTGTTGACGCTTAAGTGCCTCCAGGTTAGTCGGGCTGAAACTATGTGCAGAAAGAAACTAATTGTTGCAAGGATTATAGGTGAAAACTTTGTTACGACTTGTTAATCAATGATCCTTAAAAAGAAACAAACACAGAAGGTCCTCTCCAGCGGCTGCCGATCCCAATCTAATCTCCAGCAGCAAAGACACTGATATGAGCCATAGTAGAGCAAAGTACACACTCAGAGTTGTACACAGTCAGAGGAAGCAGAGACGTAGCTTTGTAATACGTATGTTACTAAAGACGTACGAGCAGACAGTGGCGCTCGGAAATATTCAAATATTCTGATATTCAGTGGCTCAATGCAGACATCAAATATGGCTGCCTGCTCGTTCAGGCAACATTTCTGCATTGATCAGTGTCCCAATGAGTAGAAAAAGAAAGTTTCGTGTAATCCAAACATTGATTGATCAAACAAAAGGAAAACAGGCTGAATTGGTGGAGTTGACCTACAGGGAAGCTTGCAGGGTGGAGGGGAGAGGCCGCTGCGGTTCAGTGTTCCTCCCATCAGCACGATGCTCATCTCCTCGGTGGAGCACTGGAACACTTCCACATAACGGTCCTTCATCGTCTTTTTATGGCACTTCTGGGCCACCATAAACGCCCTGTCGGATGACTTCATTTGGATGAAAGCATCACCAGAGGGTCGGCCCTGCAGAGACGACACAGGAAGAAACAAGCAGAAGAGATAAAAGGCGGTGAGCACCAGAATCCAGCACAAAATCTACCGACACAATTCAAAGGAGGTGGCTTTTTACTGCAAAAGCTACGTGATGGATTGGGCTAAAATTTGGTGAAGTGGTCAAGTTAAATTTGACCAATGTCACAGCTTGAGATCTTAAATACTTGTTATGATGCATAGAATAAAAATGCATAGGCTGTTGTTCTATTAATAACAAACAAATAACTTTTTCATCGCTTGTTTTATATTATTATCTTCATGTGCACACATGTGACGGTTGGAGGTGACACCACATTTATGCGTGATATTGTGTGGAGAAAAAAAAAGAGTAACCAAATCTATCGGGAAAATGATACTTAAAAGTTTATTTTTCTTTACTTGGATAATATCATAATGCAGATTTACTTCAAACACTTTCAGAACTTAAACTTGTTCAGACTTGTTTTCTGACACTTGACAGAGGACGAACAGGGATGGAACAGTTCTACATGCGCCTGAGCCCACCAGTGCCCAGTCTGACCTGTTGGTTGAGGACCATGTGGACTCCGTGGGGTTTGATGTCCACGGTGTGCTCTCCCATGAACTCCAGGATATCTTCGATGCTGGCGGTGTAGGGCAGGCCACGGAGGCGGACGCAGTCGCGAGTGCTGCTGGTCGCTGGAAGGAAGGGAGGCGTGGCGAGGACCGGGACGGGCACGATGGGTGAAGGGGGCAGTGTGGAGATCAGAGGCGTTGACATGTAGCGGTTCAGGACCTGGCAAAAACAAAAAAAGGGAAGGACGATGACGAATCAGAAAGATATTACTGACATTTTCCTGCAAATGCCTGAACGCTCCCTCAGTTAACTGTCTCATGAGACGAGGACCACACAGTTTATTTCACACACAGTCTGAACAGAGGAACGCTGACGATTAAAAATGAAAAGGGCTGGATCAAGTCTGGTCCACTTGTTACTAACATTTCACAGTCAACAGGAACAAGCTAGAAGGACAAAAAGCTGACAGCAGAAAAAATAAAGATATACATTGTGCCATAAAAATGTTACTTTCAGTTGTACAAATTCCACAATCATCTGATTTACTGGATGTCTTTGACTGTTTAGTCACATTCCTTCGATACCAGTCCAAATACTGCCAAGGGAAACATGGGCATGTTTGTGTCTAAAATAGAAAACCACAAGTTCCCCTCTTCAGATTACCAGCCTTAATGTTGTTATGAAACAGACATTTCTGGAATTACGCAAAGCATATATATACTAAGCATCTTGTACAGGGAAGCTTAAAATCTCTTCTTTGATTTAGAAAGGACCATAGCCAACACTAACGGCCTCTTTATTTCTTACATCTATTTTGAATCATTTGATGCAGTTTGACAGCACATTTTCCCAGCAGCAGTCAGAAGAATGTGACATGATGAGTTTTGCTTTCTTTTTTCAATTCCATGACAAACCTTACAGCTGAGAGACAAGAATTTACCTGTTGCACCTCAGCCGCAGTACTCCGAAACAGCTCGATGTACCGCTTCCCCAAGATCTGTTTGTGCTTCTTCAGGGCATTCTGGGCGTACTCTTCACAGGAGAAAAGCACAAAGGCATCGCCGGTGGGCCGTCCGTCAGGGTACTTGACAAAGAGCAGACCCTCACCACCATCTGTGACCGGGCTCTCGGGACCGAGGAAGGACAGCACTTCCTGGGGTGTGGCGGTGAACGGCAACACCCGCATACGGATGATCACCTGGTTCTCTTTGGACAGGAACTGGGCCACCTCATTAGACGTGCCTGGTGTCAGAGGACAGCGATAATTAAACACCTGACGTCACAAGACCATCCCAGTGACGCACATTTTGTTCTCAAGCAAGGTTTATATTTTTATGTTGTTGTCAGAGGCATGACGAAGAGTCTTCAGCCACGCTAGCAGCTCTGTGGAGTTGTACTGAGGCACAATGCTGCTTTGAGCAAAATGCTTAAGTCAGCATGCTAACATGCTCACAATGAAATACAAGCATGCTAATGTTTGGCAGGCATGATGTTTACCATGTTCACCATCTTTGTTTAACATCTTAGCATGCCAACATTTGTTAAGTGGCATTAAATACAAAGCACAGCTGAGGACGATGGGAATGAATTCACAGGTATTTGTTCATAAACCAAAGTACTGTTAAAAAAAAAAAAACCTGACGACAGCGCTGGATGAAAAGCCTGTATGAAATACACTGGACAGCTGTCGAAACAATTCACTGAACCTCATGATTCAAGTTAGCAGGCTTGAACATCTGAGAACCATCAATGTCTGTAGTAAATGTGCCAATCCATCTCATAAATGTTGAGATACTTCATTTTGGACCAAAATGGTAAATCAGCGGTCTGACCGACTTTTCTATCCAAGAGCTACACAGCTAGTGTGGCTAAAAATAACCAGGCGGCAATGTCTATGTTGGGCTAATCCAGCAAATTAAATACCTGACAAATCAAAGCTTTTCATCAGATTGATGAAACAATCCTAATCATCAGAAACCTGTGGCAGGCTCAGGTCCAGGACTGTCTGAGCTATGAACGTTCAGTCTGGACCAAAACTATTGTCAATGACGGATTCTGCATCACTTTTTTAATGTTATGAACTTTTTATTTATTTTATTCCTATGAAAACTGTAATTAATTAAGTAGTGATCCATGCAGTGCTGGGCAGCAAAGTAGCAGAAACATAACTGGGGTGTTTGTACTGAAAAACTGGTTTGCAGCCAAAAGTGTCGCACTGTCTTTGCCCACTGATGTGTGCGCAGGCACAGCCAGCTGGAACATGACAGATTTTTCATACAGCTTTATTCACTGACCAGCAATTACACAATCACCTGCATTTGTTTTCCGGTTTATTTCCTTTGTTTATATCACGTTCCTCTTTACTCTACTACAGTTCATGAAGCATCAGTTTGTGCCTGAGACTTGTGAAAGCTAGGACCACGTCGACTAAAACAACCATACAAACAGCGGCTATAAAAACAAGTTGCCTCGTCTTATCTCGTCGTCAACCCTTCGATTTGCAAGTAAATCCATCTGGTGGAGTGGTGTTAGACCAATAGACCTCAAGTCACAGGAATGAATACATACAATACATTACTAACAGCCATGTTCAGTAAACTTTTGTGTAAACGATCCGACTTTCTTTGATTGCTTTGACTGTAAGAAAAAAGTAGATGCAAGAAATGAAACCACGTGTCCGGGCAGATAAAGAAAATTGTCATGACCTATGATATGACTGTTATCCAGTAATTGAGGTAATAAACATAGTGGATATAAAGTTCAGTGACTCGTAGTTTGTGTGTTAGTGCTCAGGCAAAAACTGTTGCGTTATATATATATATATCTTTGAAGAGAATTAAGTTTTATTGTTCCTGTTCTTTCTACTACAACCCAGGAGACTCTGGGTCTATTTGTATTATTTGCACTGTTTGATAAAAGGTCAAACAAATCCTCAAATTAAAACAGCTGCAATATCAATTTCATTTTGCAACACAGCAGTGATGTTGCTTGATAAACTCAATGTTTTGTATTATACATTAATTCTCAGGTTTACTGTGAACCACTTCCATTTCTATTGATGAATGCAGCTGTGTCTCGTCTGCTTGAACTATTTGCTTAAAGTCCAACGTGCTGTCAAACTGTGCTGATCTTAACTCATCGGAGTAAAGTCCACAGTCAGACTGGCAGCCACTGTAAGTTATCTGCTCTGAGTGACTGTGTTTCTTTGTCTGCTATCTCTGTCCTGAGCTACTGCTGGATGCTGCTCAATGGTCCAGAGGCCCTGGGCCCTGCCTTTGTCTCTTCACACCCCTTTGTACCAGCACTGAGCCGGTCCTTTCACCGGCCGGCAGCCCTCGCTCCCTCAGGGGAGTGCAGCTCGAGGCTGAACTCAACAGGTGAGCTGCTGTTAGCCAAGAGTAAAATTTCTCTCCAACTGGCCTCTGAAGGGTTGGGCTGGGGGTGAGGAGGTGAGGAAGGGATGGGGTGGTGGTGGGGGAAGCTCCTCACAAAGCGTCTTTCATTAGTCCATGATAAGCTGCTAGAGAGTCACTGGGATGAGGCAAAGACACAGCTAATGGGAGAGCGAGCCAGAGCGCAAACGAGATCCCTTCTTTTACGGTCAGTAAACCGCTGTTCTTTTACAGATGTGGAGGAGTATTGTTTTTCCTCAAAGATGCGGGGAAAGCATGAAATAGAAGTCAACTTCTCACTAACAAAGTCTTTCACCATCAGTCTTCATACTAACATGGAGAGAAGAGAGAACAGAGAGTAGGAAGAAAAAAAATGAAATCTGACCTCCAGCAATCTTCAGGAATTCCTCTCCTGTGGCCTTGTAGACCTGAGAAGACAAGAGGAAAAGTGGATTTATCCATACAGATGTTACAAACTCAAAGTCATAGATCTCCATTCAGATTTTTAAAAACACACTATCACAGTAAAAATCACAGTACGACTGAACAAGACGCAAATGCTGTATCTCACCTCGATGTAGCGGCTGCCCATATGGTGCTTGTGGCGCTCCAGGGCCAGATCCCGGTGTTCAGAGTTGATGAAACGAACTAAAGCCTCGCCGTTCCTCCTGCCCTGAGCGTTGAGACACAGGGCCACGCCACCCCTGAAACACAGGTGCACAGACACATGCATGAGTATGAGGGTCAGGACCTCACTGACAGGTACTGGATGGTGCGGTTATCAGAACTGGGTTCAAAAGGGCTACAGAGGTTCTTGTCATGTCAGTCAAAGGAACAGTTTGACATTTTGGGAAATAAGTTAAGATGTTCAAATTCATTTCCTTGCCAGGAGTTAGATGACAGGATTGATACCTCTCTCACACCTGTACGATAAACATGTAGCTGCACTGCTGGTGGGCAGATTTTGACATCTTTTGGCAGAGCCAGGTTAGCTGTTTCCCCGTTTCCTGCCTTTATGCTAAGCTAAGATAACAAACTGACAGCTCAGCTACATAGACATCAGAGTGGTATAAATCAAAGCAAATTAAGTGAATTACCAAACTATTTCCTTTCTTTGAGGGGTGTGTGGTTTCTGAACAAACACTCAGAGGCCTCCTTGGCACCTGTGTGAATAGTGTGTGCTGCACTATTGTCCTCATGGTAATCAGCTACTTTCACAGGGAAGTTTCCTCTTTATGGATGTATGCCAGCTAAAAAGTATATGAAAAGTTGTACTTTAAAGTATTGATCACCTCAGTTCTGAAAATTACAAACTGTACCTTGAAATATTTTAAAAGGTGCAAAAGTATTTGTGAGACAAGTATATAAGCTAAGTATCAAAACCACAATGAGCTGAATGAGTCCTGTTAGTGTTGTTGTTACTCATCCTTAAGCAGGCCTCACTGGTCTTGAATGGGCTGCAGAACCAGTTCCATACAAAGAAACCCTGTGATTACAGGCTGACTAACAGGTTGTTAACCACTGACTGATATGACAGCACACACATGGATGAATAAGTAGCATTGACTGGCCACCCTATACTCAGCACGTACTTCTCAGAAAAGAGACAATGAATGGAGAGATTGACATGTCCTGTTGGAGTTTCTACTTGATATTTTAATTATTTAATCCATACTTCCAGTCTCAGTTTGACATGAATGAATCATAAAAGTACATAGTATGATCTTATTTCAGTCTGTCATTACTGAGATTAAGAACGTGGTGAAAGACAGCAGCATTAGAAATGTGGCCGTTGAAATCACTGGTAATTGGATTTCTAAACCTTGTTATTTTTGCAGTACAATGATATTGTGTGATCTGCGTAGGGTGTGAACTGCTTTCCCACCATTCAGCATCTCAAAACCTGCTTGTAAAAACAGTTTTTGTGTGTGTCTGCCCTACCAGCCCAAGCATGCTCTCTGTTAATTCTAGGTGACGTTAAAACGAGCTCTGCGTTAACAGATTCATATTTCACTGGAAGTGAAACTGGCTGTAAAAGCTATCTTCCCATCAAAGTTCCTTATTCACTAGTTTCTCCTGCTTTCCCCCCTTTTCAGTGCCCCCTCCTTACTCTTTTTTTCTTTCCCCTTTTTTGTGTTTCACTCTCAGGCGCACCAGGCTTTTCAGCTTGATAGACAGCCTGTGGCCCCCAGTGATGCCTCTTAACGATCATGGAAACACACCCAATCTGTCCAGTGTAAGTTCTTACCATAGCCATGCATCTTCACCAGGGGAGGCCTTGGTCTGGAAAGGTGTTCTCATTTGTAGAAAAGGAATTAGGGCTGTAACTAGAGATTCAACTGAGTAATCTGCTATTTCCACAATTTGGTTCATTATTATTTGGTCTGTAAAATGTCAGAAAATTGTGAAAAACAGCCATCAGAACTTCCTGAAACCCAAAAGTTGCTTTGCTGATTAAATTAATATAGCAGTTGGAGAGTATTTTTTGCTGCGCTGAATTAGATCGATTAGTCATTATTAGTCAAATGATTTATCAATCTTCTAATCCTTTCAGCTCTAGTAGGATTTAAATACATTCATTTGAATAGGGAATATTGTTTTATCAGATAATCAGACTGAATTACCGCTTTGCAGCATGTTTTGCCTCATTCATTCAGCCCAACATCGTGGTCATGTGAGCTGTTTCCTTGTTGGGAGTAGGGAGGTATATCAGGGTGTTGAGTCAAAGAAGAAGGTTTAGGGTTAAATTAATTTGAAAATATGACTAGTTTGGCTCTTATGTAGCTGCTTCTCTCTGTCTGTAGTCACACACTCAAAGTTCCGCCCACAGCACCGATTGGTTATTACATGACAAGTAATTACGGTTGCAAAAAGTATCTAAGCTATTGAAAGTACCGAAGCTATAAAAAAACAACAGATCTACAATCGTGTTTTCAAATCAAGGCTGCACGCATGAAACAGCGGTGAAGAAAATCAACCGGTCCTCAACAATTATTATTAACAGTATTATAAATGTGTTGGTATGTGTTCAGTGACTTTTCCACTGTGGTTGTTAATAAAAGAAAAATAGTCCTGTTTTCTGTGCCGAGGACAGTCGAGCCCAGACACGGAAAACTTTTTTTTGCTGTGGTATCGAAAGAGGTATCGAGTATGTATTTTTTGAATATACTAGCATTGAAATGTAAAATTCTAGCATTGTGACAACATTACGAGTCGTAGCCTGTGAACACTGAAGGCTACTGCGCTACAGACAGAAGAGACTGGAGCTGCTCCAGCTAATGAGCTGAGCTGTGTGTCGAGGGGAAGGCAGATATTGAAGTTGCAATAAATATCACAATGTTATGATCTATTTCTATGTTGACAAGCATGCCCAGTTGCCCTGTGTCTTGTTATTGTAGGAAAATAGACCTGCAGGTCCAGCTCCAAGTTTTTGCTACCTTCTGTCGGGTCAGGAGAGCTCGGTTGAACCCGCTGAGGGGCAGACCTCGCTGTCCTCACTTTACCTTCCACCCACGAAACGAACCTTACGAGACGTACTGCAGGTAAACAGTTTCTCACACACTCAGAAAATTTTATGAATTTCTGCAGATAGTGATAACTTATCTTCAGGAGGTCGATCTCAAACCTGTTTTTTTTTTTTCCTCTTAGAGTGATCTTAAAACTCGTCGCTGCAGTTTTGTTGCCACTGTTATATACAAGAGAATAATGCAGGTACGTCTGTCTTTTTTCTTATTCCTGAAAAACATTGATTTGATTTGACTTTAGCCAGAAGAACATAATAAACATTGTGTCTTGTAGAGCTCCTCAGTCGTCCTTTTGGATGATTTGAACCAACAAACTGATAAGATTGGGCTCTGACGTAGAGAGCAGCGTTCATATCGCTGTGTGTATGACAATCTGTGTGAGGCCCAGGCGTTCTTTACCATTGATTGGTGAGACCTTTAAACTTTGACCAAGATGAGATAGCAGCTCAGAACAAAGTGGTGGACTTTGCCACATGCTCACTCCACGTTTTAATGTCATACCAGTAACCACTATTGTGTGTGACCTGTTAAATGAATAATCTCGTCAAAGCTGTTTTCAGAAATGACAATTTGGCTGAAATTTGTGCTTTGTAAGCTTTTCGTATGTAACATTTCCTTTAAGATGCTTCTTTCTAGGTCATTCAGTGTGCCTGTTTCCAAGTAATTCTGTTCTTTTGTGTCTTCGGCTGCCTCTGTTTCTATTTCAGAGCAGTGATGTAGGCCAGGGTGAGGTTTGGTTGGTGCTAACAGACCCCAGTCTTCAGGAGGAGCAGCTCGAGAGGTCGTGCAGGCGAACAGTGGCCCTGTGTGTGAGCACTTCCTGTGTGCTCACTTCCTCTGTCCTCAAAGCTCTAAATTCCCCCACTGCCTGTCGCATGTCATTCAAAGATGCCATCAAAGAACATGGTAGAGCTTCACTGTGACCTGACATGCCACTCAAACACTATCTCATAAGGTGTTTTATCTTAGAAGATTGTGTGTACATATCTCTCAGTGGTGGAAAGTAAATAAGTACAGTTCCTGGGTGCCTCCATTTTCTGCTACTTTATACTTAAACTTTAATACATTTAAGAGAAAAATGTATACTTTTTACTAGCTGTAGTTATTAGTTACTTGCAGTGGTGATAGAAGTACTCAGATCTTTGACCTAAATAAAAGTGGCAATACAAAGATGCAAAAATACAAGTAAAAATTTTGCATTTAAAATTCTACACAAACGAGTATCATCAGTTTATGCACCTAAAAGTGTAAAAAGTAAAAGCAGAGGTTGTGCAGTAAAATGTCCCCTGTGACTGATGTGTTATTATGTGTCACATTATGAGATTGTTAAAGGGGCTATAATTGATATATTTTTTTGTCATATCAAATTACAATGTGAACGCAGTGTGACAAAATGTGAAAGGGGTCACTCATAGTGATGAACCTGCAGAGAATTATCACCTGAATCTGCAGCTCCTCTCAGCTTTACGGAGCTTTGTATCGAGTTTCAGATCATACTTTAGCTGTCCGTTTGGCAACTTTACTCTTTTGGATCATTCTCACTGCTCTCATGGTGTGTTTTCAGCAGCTCACTGTGCACTACCTGGTCAGCACCAAACAGCAGACGTGATTAGGGATTGGCTGTTGAACATAGTGGGATATTTAGCAGCTGAAAAAGCGTTGTGTTTCCCTCTGGAGTTGGAGGAGACCAAAAACGGAGTTAAAAGAAAGTGACTATTGGACTTGATAACGATAGTGTTTCTCTGTGACTGCTGGATGTGGAAATAAGTGCTAATGTGTGCTAACAGGTTTTCTGTATCAACTTAAAAAGTGACATTGTGTTTACAACTTGTTTCTGCTCCCCCCAAAAAATCAGTTATTGCAGGTCCAAAAAATTATACAAATTTGCACAACACACAGATTTATTTAGTGACCCTTTGGAGGGGCCTGATCCATATGTTGGGTAACCCTGGACTGAACTACAGAACTGTGTATAAAGTACTTAAAACTGCCTCCATCTCAATCCGCTGAAACAGCAAAATACTGTTTACACACTTATCAATATTAAACCTGCAATAATGACCTTTTGCCAGTTGAGTTGCATTGTGGGTAATCTAGGCACCAGATTCTGACAAGGAAGAAGAATGTGTGGAACAGTAGGAGTGCAATTTTAAATCAATGGAGTACTCTTCTAAGTAGTATTAATAATTAAATATATAAACATTGTTGTACTGGTACTTTTAC
>JAPZEA010000001.1:9979008-9992486 GCA_029783685.1 Heniochus monoceros | reverse complement strand
GGCTGAGTCCATCTTCCAGTGCTTCATTACTTTTGGGATAGCGTCCAATCCTGTTCTTATCATCCCAGCCATGTTCAGTACTGTTGCTGGGTAACCGGTGAGTCTATGCCAGCTGATCAGCAGAATATTGGACATTATCATGCGTTTGTAGCTTTCCAGTTCAAGAAAAAGGGACAGTTGTCTGTCACCACAAATTCAACACTTTGGCTCTTGCCCAGACAAGAATCCAAGCATCTCTTGGATGGGAAGACTTGGAATCCAAGTCTTGAGACAGTCTTGCAAGCTCTGCATTTCAGTCACAACATGCTCATGTCGTCCCACACTCACTAAACATCAACCTTTCTCATCAGGGACCACTTCCCATCTGGTTCGCTGTCTCTCTCTCCTGGCAAAGCCCCCCTAAATTTTTCCATTGACGCTCTCTCTTCTGTGCTTTCTGCAGTCTCTGTCATACAAGACACCTCAGAGACACAGTCAGTTGTTCTATACTTCAATGTGCAGTTTGGCAGTTAATATTAGCAATATATGCAACACACTCCAGGAAAATCTAGATGATCTTCATTTATTAGCTAAGTTATGAATAAGTAAAAGACAACATGTTTCACAATGTGGCTTCTTCAGGTGTGCTCCTTCATGTTAGTTTCTTATAATAATGGTGATGTAGGATTTAGATGCTGCACTCATTGTTGGCTAGTTTTAACCGTAGAGAGCATCAGCGGCATGTTACATACAGTAGTCCTCCTGGTAAAAAAAAAATAAAAAAGCAGCACAGGCTGAAATCACTTTAATTAACATGCAAATGAATACTGCATGAGTCATGAATTTACCTACATTAATCTCAGATAGAGATGGACTGAGGGAGAGAGAGAAGAGGGTTTGCTGAAGCCTGAGGCGGCAAACACAGAAAGAACAAATGAGCGGAGAGGAGTGGAGCATCGATGAGAAAGAGGAGGTCAAGATAGGCGTATGTACATACTTGTGTGTGTGAATGTACACATACGTACGTGTGTGAGACATGCCTGCAGGCTGTGTTTTTAGAAAAGGGGGACAGCAGCGTGAGGTATTGGGCCACGGAGGAACTTTACTCACTGTCAGCCTGCAGGCCTCGACGCACACATATGCACACATGCTCACATAAGGCTATGAATGATTGCAGTAGCCCACCCTGGAGAAAGTCTTTTCTTAAACACACAGCCTACTTTTACTCTCCCATCTGTGAGTATAATCTCTCTGGGACACAGATCATCTCCCAATATTAGACTGCATAATATCCAGAGTGCTTCTTTTAAGACTTTGTTAGCTTTAGACTTGAATTGCGCCCTTTCATGTGCTTTAGCAGCCTTAATCAATACACATAATCAATAATTACATTCATTTATATGAATATGTTAGCCTAGTGCCTTCTCACTATTACATAGACTATTAGCATTCCCTATAACTTGACCAAGACGAGCTGTTAATAATCCTCTGTCAAATGTCAGATATGTGTGGGCGTCGGTCTGAAAATCGACCAGTTTTGTCACATGTTTGAGCGACCGTGTGCATTTCCAGCACGTCTGTCGTTCTCACATCTCACTGTATGTGTGTTACTAGGGACAGCAAGCTGACCATGTTGCTAAGGGAGTCGCTAGGCAACATGAACTGCCGGACCACCATGATTGCTCACATCTCCGCCTCACCCAGAGATTTCTCAGAAACCCTTTCCACCATCCAGATTGCTTCCCGCGTCCTCCGCATGAAAAAGAAGAAAACTAAAGTCACCGTGGTGAGTTTTGAACCAAACCTCGATGCTTCTTTACAGCTGGGAGATCATTTCTCTTCATCTCATGAAACTAAAACTTTAGGTCCATTAAGTCCAAGATAAAGACACTAACAGTCACCGGTAAGATTAATTAACCAGATGGACAAATGAAACATACGTACACGCTGCTTATAATCTTGACATTGCGCTGCATGTTTTATTTGTGGAGTTCGTGTGAAAATCTTGGTTTTATATAACTAACAACAAGTTGAAATGACTTTATTTTGACTGTTTGCGCTGACTTGATTTCCAAACGTCATGCATGTTATCATCTCCTCTCCGTGCTGCTGACACCTTCTCTCACCTTTCGCTTCTCATGCTTATTTCAAAACTGTTCACATGAGGAAAAAGGGGTGAAGGCTTCAGAGCTCTAAAAATAAAGCTCCAACTAGGCTAAAATGAGCTAATGATATACCTTAAAATGCAGTGATGGAAGTAGGAATGATTAAATTAAAGTTCTTATCTTGAATCTGTTATGTTGGCTAGCCTGCATGTTGGTCCAGGATCTGCCTGGATGTCATCCTTTTCTCTCTCTTCTCTATCTTCCCCGTCTCTCTCCGGTGTGAACTGCCAATTAAAGGCTAAGAAAAAAATAAAAACCACTCTCTGCAAATCTAAAAAGGGAATATTTTCTCTCTCACCGCCCTACTCTGCCTCCTCTTTTCCTGTCTCTGTTTCCCCTCAGCAATACACCTCCAGCTCCTCTGGAGGAGAGAGCTCCTGCGAGGAGGGTCGCATGCGCCGCCCAACCCACCTGCGACCATTCCACCACCGTGGTGACGCTGACTCTGACCTTCCACTGCTGCGACTGTCCAGCGACCCCGACGAATACTCGAGCAGCGAGCAGTCATGCGACACGGTGATCTATGTGGGCCCGAATGGGGCTTCGGTATCAGATAGAGAGCTGACGGACAATGAGGGACCACCAGAATTTGTACCAATTATTCCGGCTTTGCTTCGAGGTAAAGCGTCAGAGCAGCAGCAGACACAAAGTCAGACAGCTGGAGCCCAGGACAAGGTAATTGAAACATATTCACATGAGACAAGCAGCAGGAATGAGAAGAACGTTTGATGTGAAGAAGCATTAGTTGACTCACTTCTCTGTGTTTTCTGCTCCAACAGGTGCAGTCGCAGCCAGAGGAGCAGCCCAGCGGCCCCTCTCAGCCCCTCCCACAGCCCTCTCAGTCACTGCTTGGGCAGCCGTTGGCTCCTGTCCCAGAGGAGGGAGCTGAGTGCCTGAAGTGCAACACCTTTGCTGAGCTGCAGGAGAGACTGGACTGCATTGATGGCAGCGAGGAGGTGATGAGAGTCTTCCGTCCTTCTTTTGCTGTTGTTGATATTTAAAAGAAAGGGGTGAATCATTCTGTTAGCATGATGTGATCTGCATTTGATGGTATATTGAGAGTTTGGCAGGTTGTTTGACAAATTGATTTATTCAAATGGAAAAAAGGGTTTTGTCTGCAACTGCTTAAAATGTTCTGCATGTATCTGCAGAACCTTTTGCTTGCAGTCACGGCTTGTTTGTAGAAGCAATTTTCTGTCCCTTTCAATAAGCATGTGCTTTGAATTTTGTTGTTTTGTAACACAATTGAAAGCATCCATTTGAAAAGGCGTTGCATTGTAATGGTTAAAATATTTGCATGGGACCCTGTTATTTACATGTCGCTAACGCAGGTTTTTATGCTGTTAGCAGCTCAAATGATCTTTATTATTCTCATCCGCCAGCAACATAGGTGGACAGCATTTCCTTTGTCAACAGTCAAATCAAACTATCTCAGGTGTTCTCATATGAAGAGCCTTCTTTCTCATCCATCACTCTCTTCCTTTGTTCAGGTTGCTAAGTTCCCCTTTGAAGAAGTTCCACCGAGCAAACAAGGTGCTAAACAAGAGCCATGTCCATCTACAGCTGTCCCGACCTCAGCTCCATCTGCTCCAGGCCCTGCTGCTGTGTTGGATACAGAAAGCAAAACAGGTCACAATCACTGATCACATACACTGTAATGTACATAGATGTTCCAGCATCTTTACCTTTGGGACTTGCAACCAAAGACTGGCTTTGAAGGCACCCATAGACCAGTGTTACGATTGTTGTTCTTTAACTCAGCATCAAGTTTAAGTCCCGTTTGACAGTTCTGGAAAACATTGTTCTTTCCAACATCTCCAGGCTCTGCATGCGCTGTAGGAGGTAGAACGCAGTCCTCCTTGTCCTCAGCAGCAGCAGCAGCCTCCAGGAGGAGGACCAATGACCAGCAGCTGCAGGACATCAAGGAGGTGGTGGAGGAGGCGGAGCTGGCCCAAACGATGATCCACAGCCTGACTCAGAGTTCTGCCTCCCCGATAGTTACGAGTACCAGGAGCGTTACAGGAAGTAGCAGCATCACCTCTAACCCCCTGCACAGGGCCAAGAGCTCCCACCTGAATGACAGGTGAGGACAGGTGGTGCTTTGTGTGAATTCTATTCACTAAGTATTTGACTTTAACTGAAATGTCTTATTTATTGTCTCTCTGAACAGCCGCGAGAGTCTGAATGTGTGCAGTAACGCTGACGGGAAGGCACGTCCACTGGGATCACCACGCCTCGGCATCGCCAGCCTGACCAAAACCTCAGACTACAGGTAAAGTACATGCACACACATGGGCTATAATGCTAACTTTCTTTCTGTTTTACTAAAAACTAAATTTGGACTTTAATATATTCACACAAACATAACCTGTTGCTTATATTTGTGTTATTATTAAATCAAACCATAAGCAGCAATGAAGGAGTTGCATGTAGGCTGAATGTGTAAGAAGACGGCAGCACCAGAGACCAGCTCCATAATGTTTGATCCTCATGTTTGTCCTCAGGCCTCCGTCCTCTCCCTCCCAGCGGTGTAAAGTGTACACCCAGAAGGGCGTGATGCCAGCGACGCCTCCTCTGTCCTCACACACTCTGGCTCAAGACGGCCAAGCTACAGACGTTTTGACCTCAGACAGTACGCATCACTCTGTGTTTATGCTCTACAACTGTGCTGTACTAAAACCTTGAAATAGATATTTGATATTCATGATGATTGATAATTTTTTTTAAAGAAATTTTTAATTATTTGTTTGTCCATTTTTTGTTTCCTTTCCATTGTTCTTTTTCTCTTATAAGACCATTGCCACACTCAGTAGAAATGGGTATGCATATCCTCACTAAATCTACTATAGACAGTATATTTAGTATATTTCTATTTAATTGATTGGTTTTCATATAGTGTCATTTGTTTTCCTGTTGTGTAACACATGTTATGGTGAGACAGTGGTACTGCTTAAGTCTTAATAATATATAAACAGTCTGTCACTGGGCATCCTTACATGTTCTCCAACCGTTAATCCCTCCTGCAGGTAATGTTATTGCTGTTTTATACCAACAGCTTCACAAGGCAGAGTGTGAGGCCAATTTTCTTGTCTTCAGCACTTGGAAAATAACAATAATTAAGACGCCAAATGTCTGTTTCCAATTCTGCAGACAGTTTGGCTGCAGACAGCGGCCGGTCCTCCACAGAGTCCCTGCTGTCCAGGACCTCTCCGGTGGGCATGAGCCCACAAGTCCGAGAGCCAACTCCGTCTCTGTCTGCCAGCCTGGGCTCAGCTGAGACACTCTGTGACGACGATGTGCCGCCGATACCCTTGGATACGCACAGGGATGGTGAGTTGCAGTGAAACCTCGCTATTTTTACCCGAGGAGAGGGGGGTGGGATGCAAAATAAGTCATATGAATCATATGAAAACCCTCAGATTCATGATGACAAATATGCACCACACTAAGCAAGAACAGGAAATGAACATATTTGGTAACTTGGTTCTCATAATCTCCTCCACTTGCAGCCTCAGTACCAGCAGTATCTGTCGGAACAGTCGGACCGCTCGGGGAGGATGAGCTGGTGTACACTGTGGCTTCTGGAGGTGTGGAGAACCTTGATGTTACGGCTCTCATGGAGACTCAGGGCCTGAGCTGTCGTCCAACGAGCATCATCAGCTTCAGTGGCGACCGTTGCTCCGTCGCCGCCCTCTCCTCCGGCTCTCAAGCTGTCAGCATTATCAGCGGTATTGCTGAGGATGGAGCTGTGGAAAATTTTTACATGCCTGTAGGTCCCGCAACAACCTCAGGGGTTACAGAGGTTGTCGCCATGGCAGAGGTTAGTGAGACTGACTTACTTTGCATCTAGACTGACTAAGAGCTTTTAGTATGTGGATATGTGTCCTAAAGACTAGATTAAAATTCACATGTGAAGATTTCTTTTCACAAAATGCTTCACAGAATCAGCAATAAATCATTGTTTTTTGGATTTCATGCCATACCTGATTGAACTCTGTCCTGTCGTAGGTGGCCATGGCTAAGCTGCGGATAGAAGGTGAAGCCTTAGCCACAGTGATGTCCAACTGTGGTTCACCCGTCTCCTCCTGGATGAGTGACCTGAGTGTGGGCAGTGAAGCTGACCAGTCTCTCCACAGCTTCAGTCAGTCCCAGAGCCAGCAAGGGGAGGCCCTGGCTGAACCTGAACCCATCCAGAGCCTTTCCTTTGGAGTGGACGGGCTGGGTGGTTATGAAAGCTGCAGCAGTCCGAGAAGAGGGAGCCTGGAAGGAGAGGTGGTGCTGTCAGAGAATGGGCGTGATAAGGGAACTCCAACCAAAGACAGACTGAGGAAACTGCCTCCCTCCATGGCTAAAACAAACATCCAGATTCTGGCAGGACCTGGTAACTTCTCTCCCTTCAAGACCACCATCAGCGTGCACCCATGTGTGGCCGTCAAACCCATGGTTATACAGGAACCAACCATCCTCTCGTCACCTACCAAGACCAGCTTAATGAAAGACCCTGGCAAATTTAATGCACCGCTTTTAGCTTCTATTTCCAGTGAGATGAGCTTTGAAGACCCCTGGCTGAAGCGTGGCATGGAGGAGGGGAGCTCCAGGGAGCTTGGGTGTGAAGTGAAGCCAGGGAAGAGGGAGGCAGAGCATTCAAAGAGCCAGGCTGGAGGTGGGGCTGGAGACCACCGGAGCTTCTGCAGGGATGGTAAGCAGGGCCGGACTGGGATGATAATTCAGGTTGGGAATCTAACATCACCCCAGGCCAATCGCCACACATCCATAACAGACCACATATACTATAACTGCTTTATGGAAATAGTTTTACCATTCATGCCAGGAACATACTTCTTCAAAACACATTTAAAAACTCTCTTCAGTTTCAAGAGTTAGTCACTAGCACCTCCATAATTATGCCTACCGGAATAAACATTCATACATAAAATTTTTCTAAAATCATGATATTGTGATGCACTGATGATAAAAAACAGTGAAATGTTTCAAAATAAAAGATTTTACAGGATTCTTAAATTAACCACATGTTCTCCATCACCAGGTGGGGATCATGGCAGCTCTAGTTCAGGTGGAGAGCTTGTGTCGTCTCCAGACTCCTTTAAGAGAGTGGTGGATGGCTGTGAGATGGTCGCTGTTGTTGCTCAGGGAGAGTGCCTGACTGGCATCTACAGCCCAGATATCCACCGTACTGCCAGCCTCCCCCGCGGCTGGCACCGTCTCAATCGCCACGACGGCTTGGACAACGGAGTCGAGTACCGTAATCTCGGCGTCACCACTTCAACTCCCTGCAGTCCCCGTGCCACACTTGACCGCCGGGGATCCACCGGAAAACAGGGCTTTTTCTCCCACAAGAAGGGGGGAATCCCACCTCTGCCACCGGTGCGGAAATCCAGCCTCGACCAGCGGAACAGGGCAGCCAGCCCTCTCCACCAGTCCAACCACGTGGTCTCATTACTGGGCAGCTCAGTGGATGATGCAGCGGTACCTGGATGTGGCCCTGCAGGTGCCAGCAGGCAACGAGGCTCCAGCATAGACAGCAGTAGACTTTTCAGCGCCAAGTTGGAACAGCTCGCAAACAGAACCAACTCTCTGGGTCGGGTCCACAGCTCCCACGGTGGTTCCCACCACTACGACTGCTTCTCTCTGGAGAGGGGCGGCAGCCTTAGAGGGGGAGGAGGAGTAGTGAGGGGCGACAGCACCATGCCTCGTACTGGGCGCAGTCTCACCCGCGCTGGATCTGTATCTTCTCCTACCGGGAACAGCAGCAGCCCCGGTTTCAGCACCAGTCCCGGACCAGGCAGCGCTCCACAGTCACCGGCCAAAACCAGCAGCCAGTCAAAGATCTCAGCGGTCAGTAAGCTGCTGATGACCAGCAGTCCCAAGGCCCGGAGTCTGTCTGCCTCCAGCACCAAGACCCTGAGCTTCTCCACCAAGTCTTTAGGCCAAGCCACCAGCCGCAGCTCCAGCCTTCCTCCTAATGGAAAGGTAGGACGGAATATTTCTTTACTGTAAATAAAAACAGGCTTTTAGCACCTGTAAACTCCATGACTCTGCTCATCAGACAAAAGTAGATGAACTACTCAATTTAAATGACTATGAGACCTTCCTGTTTGTCAGTTTTACACAAGAAGAAACACAGAACACATTCAACTATTACTCATTACAACAACTTCAAGCCGTCCTGGACTCTGTTTGTCCTTCCACCCACCTAAGCCATTTATCTGTTTTCTCAGCCCCAGAGCTCAGTCCAGGGCCCTCTGCAGCAGCAGGGACCTTCCCCTGGATCCTGGTCCACCCAGTCTCTGAGTCGCAGTCGAGGTGGAAGCCTGGCTGCTAAGCTGCCTCTGCGTGCCGTCAACGGTCGAATCTCAGAGCTCCTCCAGGGAAGTGCAGGCTCCCGTTCCAGGAGTCATGCCCAGGGAGGAGGCACAGATCCAGGAGAGGAAAGAGGAGTTGCAGGAGCAAGGTCAGTCAGTTTTACTTTATTTTATTTTACATCTCAAATATCGAGCAGGACAAGTGCAAGAATCATAGCGGTCTTTGTTTAAATTGAGTTCATCAGATGACAGTAAATACGATGCACAAGTGACATCATATTTTATGTTATGTAAGATATCATCAATTACAGGCATGGCATAACATTTTCAAAAGGTTTGGGGGGTCCTGATGGTCTAAGATGCAAGCGTCAAAACAAACAGTTCAACTTCCATCAGGGAATTTTGCTGCATGTGATGCCGTCTGCTCTCTTTGTCAACAGTTAACTAAAAAAAGACAAAATGCCATTAAAATTAATTCAAAAACTGTTCACGGTTTAACCTACTTTGTCCTATTTTCCTGTTCTCAGTGGAGGGGGAGCTGGAGCAGGAGGTGGCGGTGGTGGTGGAGGTGGCCTGGGGGAGGAGAGGACAGCAGTGGTCCAAACGCTGCCCTCTCCCTACAGCAAGATCACAGCTCCCAGAAAACCACACCGCTGCAGCAGCGGCCATGCTAGTGACAACAGGTATAAGCTCACTGAGAAATGTCACGTTTTACATTTCTACATTTCATTTCAAGCTTTTGATTGTTTGATGTTACGGTTAACTGTGATCTCATTTTGCCTCTAACAGCAGCGTGCTGAGTGGCGAGCTCCCCCCGGCCATGGGGAAGACGGCCTTGTTTTACCACAGTGGAGGCAGCAGCGGCTATGAGAGCATGCTGAGAGACAGCAGCGAGAACACAGGAAGTACCTCCTCCGCTCAGGACTCCCTCAGCGAGCACAGCTCCGCCACCACCTCCTCCAGACGGAGCTCCAAGAGCAGCAAGAAGAGCAGGAGCAACACAGGTCACAATTAAACACTTAAACCTGTTTTCTAAGTACTGCTTTAATGGCCTTTTCATTGAAGTAGATCATGGACAGCAAGAAAGACTACTATTATTTAACTCAAGCATGATCCAAATGCCTAGTGAAAAGATTGCTATTTTCATTCAGTTTATCCTGTTCTCACTATGCATTAATTTTTTGCCTTTGTGAGCAGAAAAGCACCTAAAAATATGAATCTTTTATTCTGAAATCCACAGAGGTGAAAGCTTTGGCAAAATGTGATCAGAAGATTGCTAAAGCTTTAAAAAAAGAAAGAAAGACAGAACTGATAGAAAGAAAGGGATAGACCTCTATGAAATGGCACAGTGAAAAAGCAATGATCAGGTCAAGGCAAAGTGAAGAAAGCTGTGGTTGCAGAAGGAGCCAGGTAGGAAAGGTGACCCTGACCACCCATCTGTGAAATGGTAAAGGGAATCTGCTGGTGTGAGCTGTAATGAATATATATTCACCAGAACTCCTCACAGAGAGGCTGCTAATGTACCCCATCAAATTACCGTCCACTGGTTAACTATGAGGATGTATATGTGCAGAAAATCAGATCGGACAGAGGCAGCTCTTCCTGGTGTGTTTAAACTGGAGCACCGCTCTCCAGCCATGCGTGCACTGGGGTGCAGCCTCACCTCCTGCCACGCAGCATAACATCTGGATTTATTCTCATTTGCCTTTGACCACAACTGATTCGGCGCTTCAAAGAGAGCATTCGCTGTCAAACTGTCACAGGAAGACACAAAGGCAGAGAGGATTACTGTTTGTTGCATGTGTTCAACATGGATACAACAATTCAGTCCCCGTTCGGGCAGACAGAGTATAAATAGTAAGAGGGAGAAAGGGCAGATGTGCCACAGACTGAAGCGACTGAAATGTTAATCACATCTCCAGCTGAGTCTTGCGCTTGATTTCCATTAGATTGGATTCACAAGCTCGCTCTCATTTTTTCTTCCATGTCTCCTCCTCGGCTCGACTTTTTTCATCTGCTCCTCTCGCGCATTTTCTACCTCATTCGTCCGGCCCTCTCCCTCCTCGCACCTTCCTCTCCCTGCAGACGCTCATTCTTTCTCCCTCCACTTATTTTCCGCTTCCTACTGCGTAATGAAGTACAAATGTCTCTGCTTGACCTCTCGGTGCCACACTGAGACCAAAAGACAGCCGCAACCTTATTAAAATCACCGCTTCCTCTCCCTCCTCTCGCTCCCGAACCTTATCTCTGGGTTCCCGGTGAATCTGATAACTCTCGTTCCTGTCGACACGGCTGGCAATTTCTATGCAAAGCGTGTGTACACCTACGAGTGTGTGTGTTCGTTCTAGCGTAGTGGGCAGATTAGAGAGTGACCTGCAGCTGTTATCTATGAGCTTCATGAACAGAGTGGAAACTTTTTATCTCTCGCTTCGCACTCCATTATCTGCTGCTCGTTCCCTTTCTGCTTTTTCAATCACTCACTGCTTTCCTTTTGTTCTTCCCGTTCTGCCTCTCTCCAGGGATTCATCCGTCTCCCTCTCTTTCCTCCCTCACCCATCTCATTCCTCAGCGTATAATATTCTGCTTTTATGTCCATGTCATATCTTCCTGTTTTCCCCTATAAGATATTCTATGTGCTCCCTGTTGAGCACGAGGACACTTAAGTTGTACTGTCTCTACTGTGTGACTGGATTGATACATTAACTCATCCTGAATGGCCCTGTGTAAGCTAAGCCATGTGGGCCCACCAGTATGTGGCATGTTAGATATGTTAAAGGTGCAGGAGATGTTATCTTAGCTTAGCATAAAGACTGGAAACAGGGGGAAACAGCTAGCTAAAGATCCAAAGGTAAAAAAAAAATCTGCCTAGCAGCACCTCTAATGATCACAAGTCGACAAGTTATATCTCATTTGTTTAATCCAAACAAAAACTGACATATAAAAACATCAGTTTGTTGTTTTAAGGATGTACCAGCAGACTATTTCTTGGCTGGGTGTAATGACTTCCTGGAGCCTTGTTGATGCCGTGACATTACCAGACAACCAGCAGTCTTTTTATTAAGCTAAGCTAACTGGCAGTAGCCTTATATTGAACTGACAGACACAAGAGTGGTATCAATCTTTCTCATTTTGCTCTCAGAAAGAAAGCCAATAAGCATATTTCCAAAAGCCACAAACTATTCCTTTACTGGTATCGACTACTCATTTTAGTCGATCTACTAATGTGGTACAGTAGTAGATTTTAAAGCAGATTTAAAGCCAACCGAGTATCAAGCTAAGCCATGCTAAAGCAGTTTGTATGCTGTAGTGTACATGTTAATGGTTCAAATGGCTGTTTGGCCAGTTGAAGGATAGAATTTTCCCTATGAAGTTAATGAAGACCTGCCACTGACAAAGTGCACAAGTCACTACAAGAACTACTTCCTGTTTTTTTCATTTATCTGTATGACAGCGTTAGTTCCTACGTAAATGAGGATAGTTTAAGTGCTACAGTATGTAGCATCAAATGTGTTTCTGTGTCTGAAAACACTTCATGATGAACTCTTTTTTCATTATCTTCGTCTGGTTTGTTCTTTCAGGCCTACAGCGTCGCCGTCTGATCCCAGCACTGACCTTGGACTCTTCCTCAACCTCACCTTCTCACCGCTCCTCCAAACAGGCCATCACTTCCTCTTCTTCCTCATCCTCCAGCCCAGGCGCATGCTGGGTGGATGGTCCACTGGGGCCCCCAGCTCCCTCGAACATCAGGGGCGCGACCGCAACGACAGAAGCCTTTGAGATCAAGGTGTACGAGATCGATGACGTCGAGCGACTGCAGAAGAGGAGGGACAAAGGAGGGAACAAGGTGAGGAAGGAGACCTAAACATATTCACATACAGGAGGGCTGTGAGAAGAGTAAGAGAAGGCAAGAAAATGGGTGTAACAGAAAAGGAGGAAGAAAGAGAGAATTACAGTGTGGAAGAAAGCATTTGCAAACAAAAGAGGGAGCAGAGAAAGCAGGAAAGGGTTAAAGAAAGGAGAGAGTGTGTGAGGAGACTCTCCTGTGTGGTGGTGACATGGATGTGAGGAGAGAATTCAAGAAGCTGGAGAGCCAAAGAGCGGAGAAGGAGGCCCGGAGGGCAGGAGGCATATTGCACTTGATGTCAGTGAAACTGATATGAGCAATAATAGCGGGAGACATTAAACAGCAAGAAGTGTCCCGTTGGACGCTGTTGGCTGGAGCTGGAGAAGAAAAGAGAGACAGGAAGCTAAAGGATCCGAACAACTGCATGAGGAAAGAGTTTTAAAAATACAGCAGGAAGGATTTTCACAAAATGAATGAATCAACAGTAGCACTAAGTTCTATATGAATAGCTTTTTCCCCCCCTAATAAATCTACATTGTATTTCCATCTGTGTCACTTTCAAAGTATATTTAGAAATTATTAAAATTCCAAAGATTTAGCAGAATAAAGAGTGGCACAGCAAAACTCTAATGCAAATGCAAATTAATGCACGGTGCAGGTTTTTGGGCTTCTACTCTTAAACCTTTATGTATTCAGGGGAGGGAGCGTCGTGAGCTTTGGGAAAAGACGGTGAGAGAGAAAACCATGAAATATAGATTTTCCCTGCAGCGGCCGTAAGAAAGCCACTTAACCCCCGACTGCTCCGGTGAAGCTGCCCAGTGTCCGAAAGCGCTCGACCGAGGTCACACTGAGAGTCGATGAGGCGTGAATGCATGTAACTGTGTGAATGTTCAGCAGGCTGCCTCTGACAGAGGGCCACGCGTGTTTCACAACACGCTCCTCCGGATAACTAAAGGTGAATAAATAAACTGTCTGCCTGTCCCCCGTCCACGTGTCAGGAGGTGGTGTACGTCAGCGCCAAGCTCCGTCTGCTGGAGCACCGTCAGCAGAGGATCAGCGAGGTCAGAGCCAAGTACCAGTGTCTGAAGAAGGAGCTGGAGCAAACCAAACAGCACCTGATGCTGGAGCCACACAAATTGACCACTGAGTGTAAGTGTGACTGTCACA
>JAPZEA010000001.1:9858364-9870220 GCA_029783685.1 Heniochus monoceros | reverse complement strand
ATAATACATCTGCAGCGAGGTTGATGAGGTTGGACTTTCAAAGCTCACTCTGCAGCTCGGAGTCCTCGGAATAAAACTTCTCCGGCTATTAGACGCCGGGACACATTTCAGTGGGAATCATCAGCAAACATCTGTCCATGCTGTTCACAATGGTGCCAGTGTGAGTTAATGGGATTTCACAAACGACAGAATCACACTTTAAATATTTCTTTATTGTGTGAACTGTGCTTCTTCTGAGATTCACAGATTGAAAGCACAAGATATACTTAACCCCGGGTCAGCTGAGACTCCATACAAACGGATCATAAAGCCCGCATGCAGCTCTTACAGCACGCTGCCTTTTCAACGAGACAAAGCCCAGCGTCCCGTTAAACGGCTGTATTTCATCATCAGAGCGTTTTATAGGCTGGGCGATGATTCAAAACCTCTGCAAGCAGCGAGCTTATTTTATTGGCGGGATGAGTTTGCATTAGTGTGTGTGCTGGTTAGCCATTTTGAACTGAATGTCTGCAACTGATGCATCTCCCTCGGACTCTACTAGTCACCACAGAAACTGAGACTCCTATTAGAATTTATTTTAATCAGGTCAAACTGTTTATGCAGAATTTGATGCTTCTGACTGCACTCATATTTAAAGATGCACCTTCATCAGCATCTGAAAGCTAAATGAGGGCATAAACAGGCTGCAATTTATGGAAAACAAGTTGATTACGATATTATAAATGATTTTAAATACAGTAAATTACATCTGAACCCAGATGGTCACTTGAAGGTTAAATCCCAAACAACAAAGGCACAGAAAAGCTTCGGAGGGAATCAAATCAATTGGTCCACAGATTAAAAATGAATCTCTCCTTAAGAGCTTCCTTGAAAGATGTAAACATCCAGAGAAAAGCCACAGGGGTTAGAAGAGCATCTCATGTACACTAAAAGTTGTTTTCTGGGTACATTAGCGCAGTAACATTACTCACTGCTGAACAGACCACCTGGTGCTTGATTTTGTTGTGGCAGGGTCTGCCCAGGGCAGCGCAGAATATGTATGCACACATTACATCCAGTGTGTGAACAAACCCAACAAAACTGAATCATTAATTCAGGCTGCACCTTACTTCAATTTGTTTCCTGCACTTGAAAACACATCCCAGACATAATCCTCACCTCTTCAGTCTGGATGAACGATTGCGGTGTGTGTTTCTTTTAGGTGACATTACGCTTATTTATTGATTTATTATTATAATCAAATACCGGAGCGGACTCTGCAAGTAAATCTGGTTTTGACGTTTTAATGAGAAGCCATTAGAAGATGTTACAGTACATCAGGCTATCACATATCATCCGATGATGAAGATTACAGTGCACTGCTCATGACTACTAGCTGTCTCCTGCAGGCTCGGTTTGTTACTCGTTTATGATTTATGTGTGTTCTTAGCAGTGTTCTAATAAAGCATGATAAATTGCAATCCATGCCATATTAGGCGATGAGTCCTGGATCTGTGAAATAGCTCCAAACAAATGATGCTTTTACGCAGCGTTTTCACCTCAAAGAGACTTCATGACAACACAACATCCCACTTTGATGGACTCCTCCACTTCAAAGAGGTAAATCACACATCATTTCTCTCAAATTTACCTGGAATGACGGCTGTAAAATGAGCAACCGGATGAGAATAACAATGATTTGCAACTTACCCAATGTTGTTTGTGTCTGCCAGCATGCTGTGTATGTGAAAACCTGCACCTGTGTCAAGCAGCACCTGAAGGGTCACTTCCATCCCCTCGAGGTCTCCCGTAATGCTGCTCTGCTGGCTGCAGCCACCCCGGGCTGCTCCTCTCTGGGCTACGGTAAGGGACACAGAGGACAAGAAAAGGCAGCCATTACACATAAAAATGCATATTTTGTAGGTATGAGTCTGGTTAAATATGAGGTAAAATAAAATAAAGATTGAACTCTACAATAAATGTAAAATACCTCTATGGTTTTACTGTAATACAAGGTACAGTTATAGTGTCACAGCTTCAGACTCGTAATTAGCAAGATTTGAGAGCCGTTATTTGACAGGGACAGTCATGGTGCATTATTTATGAACTCATATACTTCTCAGCGGGTTTCATCTGCTTAGTTAATTGTTAACTGGGTCCCTCTTTCTGGCACTTTACTGATGTACATACTGTATTTTTCCATTCTTGTCAGATTATTCATCCATGTACCTGATGACAGTCAGTCGCTCTGTTTTGTTGTATTCCCACGAGGCCCGTCTGCCATGAAGTGGATGAATAATGACAAGATTAGTCTGTTAAATTGTTAAATTGTGTTTTATTGTGGTAAAACACTTGCATTGTACAGTATATGTCCCCAGAGTCTTCCTCAAAAAGGAGATCCAAACTCACATCCTCCAGCAAAGAGAAATAGATGCACACTAAAGGCCATTAAATAAAGCATGTTTTTATTTGGTGGAATGAAGCAAATTTTCTCAACGTTTAAGGAGTACTTTTAAAAAATGAAAGCATTTAACAGATGAAAAATGGGAAAGAATCCAAAGTATTTTTAGTCTATGGGAAGTACTTGATGGTTTTGTAGAAGCTTTCTGATGAAATGTTCCCTTTGATACAGGAAAACAATAGTACCTTTCTTATTTGCTCATATCTATAGAGGTAGACCTACAGAATCATGCTCTTACAATCAATGACGCTGTGAAGGTGATGCAGAAGCTGCTGTGCATGATGAGTATAGCCAGCAGAGGCAGAGGAAGCATTATAGTAATTTGATGAGAGTAAGGTAGAGAGGACAACCTAAATATCTGTCTCTAACTTTCCACACTGTGCCCAAAGGAGCCTGCACAGAGCTGCATTATTTTTCATAAGTCATATTCATTGGCCATGATATAGCTCTGAGAGAGAAAAAAAAAAAAAAATCAAATCCCCAGAGAGTAATAAAAGCCTCCTGCCTGCTCGCAAAAACTTCTACATCTTCGACTATTAAATGCAGTAAGCGTTGGTGGAAAGAAACTTTACTTACTGGAGAAATTAGGGAAGAAAGGGTCCCAGTGTTAAAGCTGATTATGCATTTATCAGTGCAGCTGCTGGAGGTGTACGGGTGGGTGTTCCTTTGGATGCTGTGATGCAGCTCAGCCCAAAGGCACTCAACAGGACTGAGATCAGGAGACCGCAGTGGTCAGATCATTTACAAAGTTTTATCTGGATGTTCTCGGACGATGACAGGGCGCATTGGCTTTCTCAAATCTCCCATCGTGCCCTTGGGAATGCATGATGGTCAGGAGTGGATCAAGGCAGTATCGGTTTACTAGACCGCACAGCTGGAGCAACTTCCTGCTTGTTTGATCGTTTTCTAAGTGACTGTTTCTGTTCCTCATGTGTTTTTCTGCTTCTCACACAGAGGAAACAGTCTTTCAAAAAACATTGTGGTCCTGCTCTCGGGTGGTTCCTCAGGCTGTAAGACTCATTCTCCACACTCCACCATTAAAAATACATTTTTTCTTGTGTAGCATAAAGGCACAACAACTTGCATTTTGCGGTGCAGCCCTGTGTTGTGGAATGACAAATAAATGAACCTTGAACTCACGGGTGGTTAGCGTCCACCTGCCTCTTTGCTTCTATGGAAAAATGAGACCATTGAAAAAACACAAACGCAAGAGACCATTCAAAAAGTACCATAATGGCAAATGTGCTATTCTAGCCTTTGTGCTAGTCTAAAAATCTTGCATGTTTGCTAAGATGTCTGAGCATCAGCCCTCCACTTGCAAATCTCCCACACTAGATGGCAGCCAAACACCAACATTCAGAGGCCGCACGGCGCTCCGACAGCAGCCGGCGTCGGGCTCGCCCACATCCGTCCATGGGAACTTCAGGTGCTGGTGGAAGCATGTTTTCGGTGAATATGCACATCTCTTTTGTTGGAGACACACGGTGCTAAAAACAGATCATAAATGCACACTCACTCGCTCCACCGCACCTTTCACTTTGACACTGCCTTCAGCCCAAGGGCTCTCGAGTTTGGCTTGATGAAAAAAAAAAAGGCCTGGAGCTCGAAACATTATCAATATTAAAGTGAATGTCAGAGTAGATGAGCACACCGGCTATGTTGGCTTTTGTTGGCCTATACAGCAGAGCGTCGGTTAAATGTATTGTTAGCTCATGGCTGTTAAGAATGAATAGAGAGGCTTTAGACATCTCATACATTTTTTCCACATAGAAACTTGGCTCAACAAAGCAACGGCCTAAACTCTCCACTTTACAGTTTTACAGCCCAGGAAACAGACAGAAGCTCCAGCATCACCACCACCCACTTTCACCCTCTCACTGGTTATTGAGTCCGCGACTGAGACTCAGCACATCATTACTAAATTACTGATTACATGTGTAAAGCGATACAAATGAGGAGGCTGCCCCTTGATGCTTAATTGGTAGGATGTAATAACGGAGCAGTGCTATGTGGGCCCTTAATTGTGTGTTTACTGCACTATTTATTGGAGAGTGTCAGTCCCCTGGCTGGTCGCTGATGAGGTGAGCTGTGTTTCCGCTGGCACGCTATCAATCCTGCTTCATTAAGGACACGCAGGATAGGAAGTGAGAGGAACACAGAGTTTCCCTTCCAGCTCGACGTGGGCAGAGGAGTCAGCCCTGTTAATGAATTTCAAATTCCCACTGACAAGAGATGCATGTAGGACAGCAATCATGGAAAACAACAACAACAACAACAACAACACAAAAACATCAGAATGTCTTGGCTGATTCATCTTTTTGTTTTTCAGTTAATACCAAATGAAGACACTGTCTGAGGACAATAATATAATAATATGATAATACTATGACAGCTGTTCATGATTCATGCAGATATTAATTTGTGTGTGTGTGTGTGTGTGTGTGTGTGTGTGTGCGTGTGTGTGCGTGGATGTGGGTGTAAATGTCAGCAATAGAATTTGGAAAAAAAGCCCACCTTGTTATTATATATTGTGAATAAGTTAACTGGGACAAGATGTTAGAGATCCTGTAATTGGATTTTTTTTTTCCTCTCGTCATTTGAGTCCCAACAGAATCTGTCATGTCAATAATATTTACTTGAGAGGGTTGGACAAATTCTATTATTCTACTATCTGTGACATCCTGACCGTCGCAGCACGGATACAAGCATGGTTAACTTGTCCAAAATAGCAAATAATCACCTTACTGTGTTATTACAGTTTTGGTTTAAAATTAAATTTAATTACATTTATTTATTTAAAAAGACAAAGCACATAACCAACATTTTTGTAAATGTGCCACCTGCAGTTAGCTGCATACTTTGGCGAGATGTTTTGAAGCCAGAGAGGCGCTGGTTAAAATTTGCATACAGAAAACAATAGAACGCCATGAAGGCGGCAGCAAAGTAAGCATTCTGACGTACACGAGCCATGCAGAGCAACAGGAAGCAGCAATCATAATGTTGTTGATAAAATGTCAGCACTTACAAGTTAGTAAAATGGTAATATCATGCACTTAACACATAAGCCACGCAACGAGGAGTTGTAAAACACAACAGGGCGCACCACATTGTTAATGAAGTCCAAGAAAATATGCCAAACATACACAAGCCAGGACATCAGGGACAAACTAACAGCATGTTAGCCTGAATTAACAACAATAATAATAAAATGATCAATGTATGAGTCTCAGCAAGAGGCAAGAATGTTTGGACGTGCAGTATGTGGGCATGCAGGATCAGTCTTTATCAAATGTGTATGTTTCATGGGTGGAAGGTTGCTTTATTTCAGTGTGCTTATTCTAGAAATATGTATCTAACCCTCTGAGGTCCGCTGCGATGAAAAGGCAAGGGCATTCGCAATGATAGACTCGTGTCATCCTCTGGTGACAGGGTTCTGGTCTCTTTAATCATGTGGCCACCCTGGACCTTCGTGGTAAGTTTCCTCCCAAAAGTTCTTTTTTTTTTTTTTTTTCATTCTGCAAGCTCCCTTTTAGGAAGGGAGGGAATATCAGACAGCGACTGCACATCTAATGTCTAATCTGTATCCACAGTCTGGTATTTGATCAGAGACTCTGGTGAGCAATCATTAACCATGGAAATGTATTCAACTTAAATGTGATTTGGGTTGTCAGGGAAACCACAGTTTTCACTGTGAATGGATTATACATCTACATCTATGTTCAGTTCATTCTGATCAGACGGTTTATGCCTTTTTATGTGCCTGACAATGACAGCAGGGCGGCGGTGAGGCTGCAGATGACGATCACACCGAGGTCCACACCTCCACACGGCGTATTCTGTGAGGGTTTAAAAGTCAATTACGAATCCAGTCTGATTCATAATCGCATTTTACAGTGTGAATTAGCTTCGGCTGAAGAATTTTCTCAGTTTCTCAGAAGTTCTCAAAGTTCTAAAAATCAATCAGCTGTTGAGAAAAGCATTAATTGATACTCAGTAGAGTAGAGTAGAGTAGAGTAGAGTAGAGTAGAGTAGAGTAGAAACAGAGTACTTTTTCGATCCCCTATGGGAAACTGCAGTGTTAAAGCTGCAATTCACATATCACAAAACACACATAACTTACACTAAGCTGACCTTAGGTAGGTAAGAAAAACACAATTTAAAAAGATATATGCATGTGCATAGAAACTACTGTGCTAGATAAAAAAATAATAAGAATAAAAAATAGATTAGAATTAAGATAAGACAGAGCTCTCTAAGTGCAAATTAAAGTTGAACGTGCAAAGTCCCTCAGAAGATGAATCTCCTCTCCTTGCACAGAGAGGAGACTTATACAGACTTATACAGTATGTACTCATGGAATAAACATTATTAATTGCACAGGAGGTTACACGGCCCCGTAGTGAACTGTGAGTTCATGCTATCCGCAGAGGCCTTATTGTTGTGAAAATGATTAAAATTACATGAGCAGCTTGGAACAAAGATGTCAGCGTTGGCCCTCAAAAACACATAGTGGCTGAAGCCTAATAGACATGTCCGCTCCGATGATACTTTTGCTTCCATTTCCATGTTTTGCTCGTAGGCATCACGCATTTTGAATTTCCCAGTCGCATGGGAAATCTACCCGGAGCTTGCGTAAAGCAAGGCCAATCAAAATAAATTGGGAAGGCTCCTGTCACATCTAGTGCAGCTGCTCCACAGACATGTTTTCATTTCTGACCTCCCTGTAGAGAGATGAAAAAGGACTTTATGCAGAGCTTCCACTTACTTAAGTGGCACTGCATCTTTTTTGGGGATTTATGTGACCATAATATCTGATATGGAAAGATAAATGAGAGATTCATCACTGCCTAAATGTTGAGGTAAACTGAAACAAAAATGATTTATTCTATCAGTCAGGGATGGAAAGCAAATACGTGCATTTACTCAAGTACTGTACAATTTAGAGGTACTTATAATTTACTTGAGTATATTGAATTGATGCTACTTTATACTTCCACTCTAGAACATTTCAGGGGCGAAAATTACACTTTTTACTCCATTTATTTATTTATTTAACAGCTATAGAGCCTCGTTACTTTGCAGATCAAGATATTATATACAAAACTTTCAGTATAATGATAGTATAAAATACATTACTATTAATCTACTCTACCCAACAGCAAATCAGATTAAATTAGTTGTTCCAATACCGGCTGCAACATAAAAGGCTGTGTATATGTCAATGCATAACTAATAATACTATAATATGTATATAATAACACTGACAGAAGCCATTCTTCTGCAGAACGAGTACTAGATTTTAGTGTTAATACTTAGGTACTTTTACTTAATTAATCATTTGAACGCAAGACTTTAACTTGTAATTGAGTATTTTTACTCTGTGGTATTGCTACATTTATTTAAGTAAAGGGTAAATCAAAGCATTAAATATAAAATACATGTAATGTAATACAGTCAAACAAAGCAATGCTCAGTTCTTGTTGTCACATTGTGTCAAAGAGATGTCGCCTTTGATGCTGCTGTACTGCACTGCAACATACTTAAAAGTGTTTCTCATGTTTTCCACTGTACCCCATTCTATTTGTACAGTGCAGTACAGTGTATAAATTAGATTTGCATAATATATTACAAATGAAAGTGTATGGTCAGTTTGAAATACATGTGCAGCATTTTGCTCTGTGACAAAAGAAAGAAATCTCATCCATAATGAAGATAAATCTATTTTAGTGTCAGAGGTGAATGTAATCTATGATTTGCAATAATTAGATACAAGTCACACTCGAATGCAAGGTGTAAAGACAGCCTCAGAATAACATAACACTCAGCCTTAACTGCAGTTGAGGTCAAATTCTTGCGACTTGAGTTGGAGACAGACACACCAATGGACTATGCGAGAATAACAAAGCAGAGACAATGGAAACAGAGGCAGCACACTTATTAAGATGAACAAAGACCGCTATGTTGCCCTGAAAGAAAAGAGAAGCTGATAGAGAGAATAAAATACAATGAAGGAAGGAGTGGAAAAACACAGTTCTATTTCACAATCTATCATTTTTTTTGGTGATTTTTCTTTTGCTATCCAGCTTCAATTCCTTCTACTGCCTTTTGTCCATTCTTTCTGTTATTCTCTCCTATCCTCTGCTCTCCTCTCCTCTCCTCTTCTTCCTCTTCTCTCCAGGCAGACATTTCTTTGATCCTAGGATCCCACGCCTTTCACCCCCCTCTCCAATCCTCTCGGGGTCTTATTAACAGACACGCAGTTCTAATGTTTTATTGCATATGATAAAACCTCGCCTCTGATCTCTCATTACAGGCCGGCTCTTTGGAAATGGGCCCTGCACCATTCAGCTTAATATTGCCCGTAATGGGGCAAAAAGCTAAATGCACAATCTGAATGTGTCGGGTACATACCAGGTCCCTGTGCATTAATAAGCCATCAGCTCATCCTGGGTTTGGCCTGATTCTGGTCTCTGTGCAGATCCAACATGGGAATATGGTTGTTTCTGCTTGTAAAGTGCACTGTGGTTTCAAATAGTTCTCATGTTCACACATGTAACTAATGTCTTTATACATATATAAACACATTGACACACATTTACAACTACTGTATGTAAATGCACAAACATGTGCACTGGATGTGTGTGCACAGAAAATAAAAAACACACACTGGCTGAATTTTTCAGATTGGTGTGTCTTACATGTTTGCACAAATGATGTATTTCATGCTTTCATGCTTCCTCTCTGGGGGACACAGCTATACTCTTTCAATCTCTATCACACGTCCTTCCAGTCCCTCTGGGCGACGTAATGACAAGACCGCTGGCTTATGAAACTACAGTTGGCCGTCTTCTTCCTCTGCATCCTTTCTGCTCCCTTTTTGTCCCCATACGTTTTGATTTTTATACACTTGTATGCCATACACGTATGAAACAAGTAAAATTATGGTTAACGTTAAAGCAAGGGTGGAGAGCCTCCGGCCACCAGGCTGTATACTGACCGCAAGACCATTTGATCTGGCCTGTGAGGCAATTTTTTTTTCTTTTTTGAAGTAAAAGGCCAATGTATCTAAGTTAGTTTGTGTGGATGTGCTTGCAGCGATGTAAAAGGCCAATCTCAAGAGTTATTACAGCTATAAACATGTTGAACTAGATGAGCTGTGAGGACAGATGCGCTTGGATAAAGTAACACTCTTAAATGGAGTTTTGATGCCCAACAAGCAGCTTCCACAAGACCACATTCTGACAGAGACAGCGTTCTGCAGGCAGGTTTTGTGGTGAGTGAGCTAATAGCTAAGAAGCTGAAACCTCATTGAGAATTAGTGCCTTGTTGCTGTTGCAGAGCTGCTAGCACTAGACAAAGTAAAATTGTTCCAAATTGTCAGTTTGTCCGGAATAATTCATGGAGAGGAAGAGAAAAGCTGACGTGGAAACTCAGTGATAGCAAGTGTCTGTGTGATTTGGCCTTCGTGGTGAACATTACCAAGTACCAGAGCTGAACCTCAAGCTCCAGCAGCTTCTCAGCTCTCTGCTTTCAAATGAGAAATCATTTGAAAGCAGTGAAACTGAAGCTGTGGCAAGTGCAACTGAGAGGTAACACTGTGCATTGTCCTATTCTGCAAGAACAAAAGCCTGCTGTGACATCCAAATATGCTGCTGAGTGTATACAACTCCTTCAGGCGTTTGTTGAGAGGTTTCAGGACATGAAACGTAAACTAAAGGAGCTGAATATATTTGCTGTTTAATGTGGAACCAGCTGATGTTCCTGACAACCGACAACATTAAGCTGCAAAGCAATGACCAACTGCTGAGAGCAGCTCTTTCCAAAACTGACTCTTGCATAGACTCAGTTCAGCTCAAGACTGACTGACCCAAACCTGAAAAAAACAGCTATGATATATGATAATGCTTCTCAGGTGCTGTCCAGTCACCAGTAACCCCAAACCCCACCCAGTGTGTTCCACCCCTATGAAAAATTTCTGGGGGTGCCACTAAGTATGGCCCTCAAAGGATGTTCTAAAAATTGAAATGGTCATTGACAGGAAAAAGGTTCCCCATGCCTGCTTTAGAATAAGGTCATCCTTCAGATTTGCTTATCCCATTATCATTTTCACTAATGCAGAGCACTGAAAAATGGATGGTTATTATATACTTTCAGTGACAGAGATAAAACTTCTTTTTCTGGTTACCCGTACCTGTATCTAACATAGTCTAATATCATGCTGTGGTGTGCAAGCTTTTTTTCAAAGGCATTCTTGCATTTGTAAACATCAAAATTAAAGCATTATACATCAGAATCATCCATGTAGAAAAAAAAACAAGCTAAAATGTGCAGTTACGCTGTAGCTGGTATCGTTATGACGATAGCTAACATTTAGCAAGTATCATGCTGATTGAACATGCTTTCAGGGAGGTTAGAGTTCAGGTGGATAGCAATCAAAAAGAGAACGAGTGTTCATATGAGCATTCCAGTCCTAAAACATCTAAAATCAGACAGCACCATAGTACAGTGAAAGCTACCCGTCATATGAATTTTCATTACATTTCATTACATACATGCGTCCCACGCAGAATGCAGGGGGACAGGTGGGACACGTCCCACTCCTCATTTAAAGGGTAAACCTGTCAAATAGTTCATAGTGAGACACATTTGGATGGTGCATGTATGTGTGGGCACTAGATGTTCACAGTACAATCACCCTCGTTGATCCTCTGTTAATGCTCTCATTAGCAGCCTGCACAGCTGCCTGTCATTTCCTAACAAGCTTCCCGGTGTATAAAGGCCAGTTTTACACATGCCTCGCCAGATTGTTTATGTTGCCTAGTTGTTGTAACACTAAGAGCCATTCAGGTCTACCTGTTAGGTGTGGCTGTAAATCCTCATTGCTAACCACTAGTTGCTGCTAATTTCCTCACTATTAGCTAATCGTAATCTTTCATGGAAAACATTTTGTAGAAATTAGTGGGAAATGCACAACAATGATGTTGGATCTGTTCCATTTAGGTGGGCCAGTGATAGGTCTTTTCCACCACATGGTACTGCTCGGCTTGACTCGACTATACTCACTCTTTTTTCTTTTTCCATTGTGGATAGTGGCTGGCAGTAGGTACTTTTTTTGGTATCACCTTGACCGAGGTTCCAAGGGAGCTGAGTCTGAGTCAGAGGGAACTGTCGCTTGAATTGTCACTCCGTCGCAGTCTAAAATCAGTACTAGCATTACTGCTGTTCTGGCCTGAAGCCATCTACAGAACCTACTTAGCAGTGAGTAATAATTTTTACACAGATTAAACAAGAGATTTGAGATTTGAACATGTTAACTAGTGAACTGGTAGGTGGATTTTGCCACCATCAAACAGACCCATACTAGCTATTTCTGTGTTTCCAGTATTTATGCTAAGCTAAGATAACCATCTCTTTGA
>JAPZEA010000001.1:9826862-9840619 GCA_029783685.1 Heniochus monoceros | reverse complement strand
CCTTCCTCTTTGTCTCCTGTCTGTTGTGTCTCTGTGTTACTGCAGGGCGTAGCTGGCAGATCTGTACCGGCCTCCTCATCTCCTGAGCACACCTGGGCCGAATCAAGCGATCATCTCCACCTGCCTACACAGTACATAAGCCCATGGAGATCAACCAGTATTCGTCGAATCGTCTGCATACCTGTGTGGTGAACCCAATCGCCTACCCTCGTCTGTGCCCTGCCTGTCAGCCCAACCTGGAGAGACCTCTGGTGCAAACCCTGCCGTTCACTCTCCTCACCGCTCCGTCAGCCGGTCCCTCCAGTGAAACCTCGGATCAGCCAACCCTGTCGGAGCTGTCTGCCGTCTTTCCCTGATCTCTGAATCTGGACCCCGTCGGACTTTGCCTTTTGAACACTGTTCAGTATTGGAACCCCTGACCACTCTGACTTTTGCTCTTTCATTAAAAAGACACGGTTTTATTACACCTGTCTCCGGTGTTGATCTGTCTGGGCTTGGCATTAGAGTCTTGGGTTTAAACCCTAAACATTTAAACATAACAATTGTGTATACTTCTCTTGACCACTACTCAGTTGATAAAATGAACGTAACCTTAAATTATTTCACTTGGTATTTATCTTTAACTAGCTTGTTGTATTTTTCAACAAAGTGTGCTACTTAACGCAAATTAGAAGCTTTTAGATGAGTTTAAAAGACCTTAAATCACATACATGAATGTTAACGATGTTACAATAAAGTGTGAGGCTGAGAGACATAAACTTGAAGATGAAGATGGTGGACCACTGGTACTATCTGTAAACTTGTAATTAGCATTAGGTAACAAATATTGTTAGTGTTATTTTGCTGGCTACAATGCTTTTATACAGCGATGCTACAACAGTATTATGGACTGGATTAAAATGACCCGCGCTGGCTGGTGTGGACTCAATAAGAGAGCTAGCTGCAGCGAGGTAACAAACTGAAAACACTGGTGCTCGGTGTGCTTAGCCACCAGTGCTTCCAGTTAAGCTACCCAGTCACACAGTCCTCTCGACTGTTCCACTGACGTTCCACACACACACACCAAACACCTATCTCATTATTACATTAGCAGTAGGGAAATTGGAAATGTTACGTGGCAGAAATTGGAAATGAACAGCTGATTAAACATGCTCTCAGACAAAAAAAGAAATAAATAAAACGGGAAAATGAAGGAGTTGAAAGGTAATGATAAGATAATACAAGAGTAAAATAAACGTAATGTATTTCATCAACTGATTGGTGGTGAGGGAAAAAAAACTTTCTCATCAGTTTCGGGGCTCCATACTACAAATCAGCTTATCTGTTTTCTAAAGATCTTACTGTATGGCCTCCTGACCCATTTGCATGCATCTGGGTTCGCAAAGTTGTTCTCAGTAGCACGAGGATGGAATGCATTTATATTTTACTCCTAATAAGCTAAATGGGTATGTGACTCCCTCTGGAGACGGCTTGAGAGACTGGATTGTCAGTTTTATGTTTCTTTATGCTGTATGGCAGCAGTCCAGTCACTAAAGATGAGGTTAATACTGACGTCTTTAAAAGGTTTTGGATCAGTAGAGCATCTCAGCAAGGGACTGACCCGTTCTCATAGCGATTACTTTCTATTTTTCATTCATGGAACTATGTAGTGTCTTATACAAGCACACGCAAGCATTCACACAAACCAAAATAAGCCTCTTAAAACATAACATTTACGCCACTGCTGCCCTTTCACACCCCAAACAAATCATTCATGTCTTTGTATCTGCTTGTGTGTGTGTGCGTGCGCTTTAGTTGGTGCTCTCGGACTGGCAGCCGAGCGACGTTAAAGAGGGCTGCCCCGTCCGTCCCCGAGGAAGCTTCCTGTCAAACACGTGTCATTTCCTTCTGGCCCGGCACCAGCCCCGGTTCACAACGGAGCGAGGGATGACAAAATAAACACGGGGCGCTGACAGAAGTGATAAAAGGAGGGAGAGGAGGAGGCAGGGAGGCAGCACGAGGAGAGAGGTCTGACGGTACAGCTCGTCGCAGGTGGAGTTCAGCCACGGAAGACTGACGTGTCGTGCCAGTGCGTGGTGGACTGAAGGTCAAACAGAGCGCATGACGGGTGCACAAACAGTGAGGACTGCTGGCTTGATGTATTATCAGAGCTGGACACAAAGCAGGAAATGGCCATCACTTCAATACATCTTGCAGCATACACACTCTCCAAATAAATCAGGCACTGCATCAGACCAAAACTGTGTCTGAAGAGCTCCAAAAAAAAAAGAAAAGAAAACAGGCTGAACGATGGCTATAATATCAAGCAAATTCAAATGATGCTGATATAAAGATAAAAAACATGTTAATGTTAGCTAATCCCGTACGGCTGCACCAAACCAATTCCTCTCAACCCGTGGCTAAAAGGGACGGGGGCGTCTGGTACCCCTAACTGCATGTTCCTGCCTTCACCCTGGATCCAGCCTTACACAACGGAGCAGACACCCCTCCTCTGCCCCCTGTGGGACCGCCAGCCAGCATTCACCCATGCCACCATGTACAACTGTTTGCATCCTCTCCATCCCGTCTCAATGAGCCTCATGTTCTCATCCACCGGCCGTATCAATGCGCCCCAAGTGCTCCGCTCAGCCATTTAGACGCTCATCTGTGCCAGCAGCCACCTGCACCTCTAATGCCAAGAAGCTATCAGTGGGCTACGCTGGCCGTCTCCTGCCGCTGAAGACCATCCCCACAGCAGTGAGGTATGTCTGTCTCTATTACTAAATGTGCTGCCTGGCAAATACAATTCCTCCTCACGGGATGATGAAGCGATGCTGGTTCATCTTATCTTATTCTCTGCAGGGATGCTGCAACACCTGTTAGACACAGCTCTGAGAATAAATAACCCTGAAACACAGGAAACGATAGATTCACACAGAGCGCTGCAGAGGGCTGGCTGGAAACATTTTTGGGGCATTAACACACACACACACACACACACACACACACACACACACACACACACACGCACACACACACACACTCACAATCACAGGGGAAGACTGGCAAGGAGTGTGAAGGAATGTGGTCATAATGGTGTGACTGTTGCTATGGAGACAGGAGGAGGACTTCCCCAGCAAGATGAACCGTTTCCTCTCTTGTCCTGACTCCTCTTTTTGCTTGTCAGCCTCATGCGGTCCCTCCCTGGGCCCGGACCACATCCAGCCACGCGCCCTCGCCTTTAAGGTCGCGCTGTAGTCTGTCTGTGTCACAACAACACTATCTGCACACACCCCTGAGGACTGGGCGAGATGAGCATGCGTGCGTGTGTGTGTGTGTGTGTGTGTGTGTGTGTGTGTCTGTGTGTCTGTGTGTGCGTGTGTGTGTCTGTGTGCATGTGTGCATGTGTGTCTGTGTGTCTGTGTGTGTGTGTGTGTGTACATGTGCATGTGCGAACTGGTGTTTGGTGAAAATCTCGAGTCAACTTGAGATCTTGTTTGATGGAGGAGCAGACCTCAGGCACTTTATCTTTCTATCAACCCATTAAACAAATAAATATCCATGTAATCTGATGTCCAATTGTGGGACAACACAACAAACTTCTGTTTTGCATCGACTCCACTGGCTCCTCTCATTAGCTACGGAGTGAAGTAAGCGACAGACAAAGAGAGCAGAGAGCAGCAGGAAGACAAAAGAAAAGAGGAAGGCCTGAGTCTGGATTGACTTAAAACATCAAAAGACAAAGAGGGGGAGACAGAGAATGCTTTCCTCTTCATGCTCTGCAGTCTCTGTGACTATGAGTGGCCTTACAATAAGTGATCCAGACAGGAAGTTGTTTAAAAAGCTATTAGAAATGTTTCAAATCTCCTTGAGGAAAATGCAATAGAAAAGGGAAAATGCATAATGGAACGAGATGTATCTAATCACGCCAACAGTCAAGCAGGAACAACTAGATTGCTTCTCCTGTGAGGAGCATGGCTACCTACCTCCCTACCCCACTCATCCCTTCCATTCCCTGCCTTTTTAATCTCGCTGAGTGATTTTGAAATGCTGATTTGGATGTTGGGCAGCAGCTTGAGGTGAGGCCTTCACTTTTCCCTGACCTCGCCATCCCTCGGTAGGTCTCTGGTGGGTGTAATACATCTTAATAGATCAGCTTGGCTGGTACTGAATTATAGCCAATACTGGCTGCCTGGATCTTTTTAAATAGGTGCAGTAGCCTAATGGACTAACTGAGTCTCTGCGGGAAGTTATTAGTCTGTTGAACCACACAGCAGCTCTGCTACAAGATTCCGGCCATAAATAAACAATATTGTCTCTTTTTTAGTCCTGTTGTCCTTATTTAAAAGCTTTCAGTGTGATATAGTGTAAATGTTTCTTCGCTGTCAAAACAGTATTTCTCAAAGATTATATCAAAAGAAAAGGTGGGCTACAGGAAGGTTAAACCAGGACCCCAAATTACTCTGTGGGAACTGCTATCTGGAGTAAATGGCCTTGGTGTGTGTCCTGTTATCCTGCAATAGAGCTCCATGGTGCTGACAGTTTGGTTACTGAGAGATTTGTGAGCTACGAAGCATCTACAGCTGGAGAAAGCTGACTAAATTACTGTAAGCATGAATAGAATATTAACTGGGTAACCCTGTTTTTCTCAATTTTGCTTTGCCAAATAAGTTTTTGAGAAAACATAATTGGTGTTTTGATTATGTGAACTGTGTAGCAGCTAGCTAAGGTGAGGGCTGGATTATAGGGGGTACAGAGTTGGTAGTAAGTACATGAATACCCAAGACTAAGTGCAGATGTGAAGCAAAAAGAAAAACAGTCCAGTATCTGTGGCTGTTGGAGGCCTTGCACTCATCGCTCACGACACGTAGTCTTCTACAAGGCTCGACAGATATATTGCTAAAGCTATAATGAGCTAGTTGTACAGGAATGGCAGAGAAGGTGCAGCCAAAATTTCCCAGTGCTAACATGCTAGCTTGACAGTTTTGGGTACAATAGCCATGTTCATTGTGTGTGCTCATTATGATGATGTTAGGTGTTTTCTTGCATGTAAATGAGACATGGGGTAGTTGGACACAGCTCACCCAGCAGCACAAAGCACACACCCACAGCAGTGAGCAGTGCCAGGCCGGGTAGCCGACTCAGACCGAAACACTGAAAGGTATGTTCGTGATGGCTGTATCATAGTGAGGTTTGGCAACGTGATTGCACAGGACCGCAGACTGCTTCAAAGGACTGCAAAGACAGCAGCAAAGATCATTGGCACAGAACTACCAGAACTTCACAACATTTACACTTCACAGTGCAAAAGAAAAGCTCAAAACATCATTAAGGACACCAGCCACCCTGCTCCTGCACTGTTCTCCTGCTGTGAAAATGAGGGGGCAGAGAGTTGGGGCACGACATGCAACAGACGGCTGCAGGTGGTTAATGGGTTGGCAGCTCGACCCCTGGGCAGCCAGGGTGCTCCCTAATCTTAACCATACTGAAGTTGCCATACACAGATGAGAGCTTAAACATGTTGGCATTGAACTTTGTGACTTACAGAGCTCTGTGGTTCAGAGTCAGTGCTCTTGCCCTGCGACAGGCTTTCTCGATCAGGAACACATGAAAGATGTTTTGCTTTTACTGAGTGTGCTGAACACATATTGAAGATTCTTGTGGAGTAAAACATTACGGACAACCAAAATATAAATTATATGATACCAAACATTTTCATGGTCTCATGCTTCTCATCTTGTGCCAGGTACTGTGTACAACATTGGCCTGCGGCTATGAAACCTCATTGATAACACCGTGAGAGAATATACTGTAAGTAACACATAAAAGCAGCCTCAGACACCTTGTTTAGGGTGGGTGGATGGAATCGCATCCGTGTTCAGAATCGTGTTATTTGCTGCGGGATGTGGAACCTGTGGAACCACCCTTAAACAGCGGGGTTTGCGCTCTTTATCGTCGGCCACAGTATGGATGCAACTGTTTAAAGTCTGCGGTAATAACAGTAATCTGGGTGGCTCCGACCGCTCGTCAAGTGTGAGCCGCGATAACGTCTCTCTCTTTCCTCTCGCTGCTCTTTTCTCTCCTAATCTCCTCCTTGCTGACTGGCTGGCGTTTAAGTGGAGGCTTCTCTTTTCGTTTGAGGTCCCTACAGCGCTTGGCAACAGTGGCGATGGACCCTACTAAGAAATGGTGTGGAAATTGCTTTCTGCTTTTCTACAGCCATGGGCAATTTACACCTGGGTGTCCCCTACCTTCCACTTGACACAAGGTGAGAATACTGAATTTACGAAAAAGAGCAGTGGGAGATACATAGCGGGAAAGGGGGAGGAGAGACGACATCATATCTGCGAAAGAGGAAAATATAGGAGGCTGAGAGTGTGCCGACTGGAAACGAATGAAGAGTAAATATGAGATGGCAAGGCAGAGAAAGTAGGTGAAAGGATTGCGAGAAGCCTGCTGCATGAGTCACTGACAGTGAGAAACAGGCTTTTGTTAAGCTCTTAAATTGTCTTGTATGTGAGACAATCTCTCCATCCATCTATGCGCCCGTATATTCGGCTATTCCCTCATTTACAAGTTTTCCTCCATTCCGTCTCATTTCCCCAGACACGCGCTTGGTGTTTTTCCTTGAGTGTGAAACGACCTCAATAATGTTGCCCAAACAGTCTGCCGCCAGCACCGAATCCCTGGACAGCGAGCGAAAACACCTGTCACTAATCATAAGTCATTTGTTTTGTGGGTCGTCTTATTTTGCGGTGTGAATTCAAGGGTACATTATCGCTGCCAAGGGACCCACAAAATCAGCCTCCCATTAACTGTTCGTGGAACACATCCAGGATTTGTTTCTCGAGGACGCTGTGTCACCTTACACCTGCAGCAGCTGGGACTGTTTCCTGTAATTTGACTTTTATTTGTCAAGCCATTCATTTCAATTAGCGTGATGAGCTTATGGTGGATCGGTCCAGGCCACGTGCATACAATACGGCGCTTCATGGGGCAGCTTTGGCCATATTCTCTGCGGCACAAAAATAAACAAATCAAGTCACACGCCATTAGACGGTGGGTTGGTTGTTACTCTTCCTGGTGACGCTGCTGGCTTTAAAGGTCAAAGCTGTTTCCCTGCTCTGCTTCAGGTGCTGTGTCTGAGGTTTGCCACTGGCTGGACATGATGCAGAACCGCAGTCGCACTGAAGCACTACACTCCTCTGCATTTTAAGCTATTAACGTGAAAAAGTGGGTACAGCATGTGCATTGAAACTGCACCTCTTGATCAATGATTGGTCCACTCATCGTTGACCTTAAAGGCACCAGCAGCTCAGAAAAGCTAGAAGATAGAGTGAGAGACAAGGGAAATGTAGAGTGATTGTTACTCTTAGTTTTATATTTATTGTCATTGATTTGGTCAGTGATGATTCAGTATATCAGTGTTGCATGTTTGTCTCTTACATGAACATGTTTGAATTCATGTGCGGAGGCAGGATGGCGCTGGCTTCGCGTGCGTGTGTGTGTGTGTGTATGACATTAAACTCTGATGTAAATGGATGTGCCGTGATTGGCCGTGTTGTTTATTCATAATCAGAATGATCTGAGCCAAACGTAAAACGCAGCAGGCCATCAGTTGGAAAATCTGAGTAGAATAGTAATGAACAGGGTAAATCAGGAAAGGGAAGACGAATGCTAAACTCTGAAGATAGTGTGTGTGCGTGTGTGTGTTTGTGTGTGTGTGTGTGTGTGTGTGTGAGAGAGAGAGTTGAAATGTAAACTTGACTGATGTGCACGGATGAGCAGGAAGGAGCAGGAAAGATATCAGCACATGCATATTCGATGCTGGTACTCAGTTGCACACACATGCTCTCTCAGTTGAGTGAATCCATATGATTGCACATACGTGTGTGCGATTGAAAACCCTGACTAAATTATGTAGTGACGGCATCATGAGTGGATGAGGATGGCGGCACACTGTACACTATACACAAAAAGGCACGGATGAAACAAAACTGCTGATTCCAGGAAACTGAAATAGCCTTTTTCTGCCCTGCTGTATACTGTATCTATCCTGTCAGCCAGTTAGACAAACAGCGAGATATCTTTTTCTGAGCACGATGGAGATTCCTGCAGCAAGCAGCTCTGAAGGCCCCTTAAAGCTTGCCGCAATCTCCAGCCGGCTTCAGAGCGTCAAATAAGATGAGGCAGCCTCGCAGACGCAATCTATCAGAAACAAATCTGAATGTTTTCAGCTGCTCGGAAGAAATTAAAAAGAGGAGTGAGCAGAGAGACAAAGGGAAAAAAGAGAGAGTGTCCTCACTGAGAGGCAAAGTGATGCAAAGTCAACATAATCGGTTGGCAGAGAGAGAGCAAGAAAAACAGAGAGAGGAAGCGGAAGTGGGAGAGAGAAACAGAGACGGCACATGGATAAATAAAATCTCTGAAAGGCAGAAAGGGAAGAGCCTCACAGCAAAGACCTCCTGGAAGAAAAGCAAGACAGGGAGGAGCAGACAATCTTTGTGAGGATAAAAGAAGAAGTGTAATCGCCCAGTTGTTTCTTTTTCTCCCCGAGGCCCCTCAGAAAACAACTGGCGCTTTAAGCTTGGACAGATAGCAGACAGAGGGATGACGGTTAGAGAGGAGGAGAATACCGCAGAGGGTTGGGAGGCTCACTCACACACACACACACACACACACACACACACACACACACACACACACACACACACACACACACACACAGATTATGGGCCATCAGCCTGACTGATCCTCCCCAGCAGGGGGGCTGGTATCCTCAGTCCTGGGAGCTGATGAACATGATCATCTGTCCTCCTCTGCGGTCATTACTCACCAAGGACAGAGGCCAACAGCCCCGCTCACTCACGGTCTCCCCTCACAGTCCATTACCTACATGCACACAACACTCTCTTTTATGCTCTCACCCTCACGCCGCATGTCCACCCCGACCACATTTGCTGAATTTCAAAAGGAAATTTTAAAATGTGTCACTTTTAGTGTGTTTTTAGCACGACATTAAGCACCCACTGAAGTGGCGTGTCCAGACTTTTTTTTGATGGGACTGACCCAAGTCTGGCACAGACTTATGCATTGGTGGCATGAAGTATGCATTAATGTACCATTTCTGTCACTACTGTGTACTTTCATTACTAACATTACAGTATCTTGCAGTTTCTTACATTCCCACATTTCAAATTTTACAAGATATTATTCATGAGACAGATAGATAGACCTGCCAATCACAAATCAACAGAGTGGGACCATACAAATGTAACACATAAAGCTTCTATACTTTCAAGTATTTACAAGTCCTGAAAGGACAAATTTTATGTAAAAAATACGCCAAAAACAAAAGAAAACAATGCACATTCCAAAATACAGTCAAAATTAATGTAAATAAGCCTATGTGGACAAAATACTGGATTGACAAAATTGTGCAAACTTTCAAATCCATGATATAAGTAGAATATATGAAAGTCCCGCCTCTGATCAGTCACACAGCCAATCACAGTTTAGGATTATGGGGTGGCCAATCAGATTTCAGGCCCATGCCACACCTGGCCCACCTCCATTTGCATTTTGTCATTTGGAACTTTACAGTTAAAGGATGAGGATGGTGTTTTACTAGATTTTTCTAATTACCAAGAAAACCTGCAAGAAGACCAAACCTCCCCACGCTGTCTGTGGCACTCAGGCCCGAGCACATCTGTTCCTTCTGAAAACTAAATCTTTCACAAAGGGTCACAAATATACAGTTTTATTTTTTAAAAAGGGCTCAGTCATTTTCTAAAAAAGCTGGGTGCTGTAGTTTTTAACAAACATCCTTCAGTTAGTGCTAAATAGTGCAAGTGCCACGGACTATTTTCCTCCGCGCATTAATACCCTTCAGTGAGTATTTCTGGCAGCAGGACAATTATAAAACAGTAGAAAAAACCTACAACTCCCACATTTATGGTACAGAATTAACATGCAACAGTGTGGGTCACTTTAGTGACACACAAATAGGCAACTTGTTAGTCTTGTCAAGGATATTGTTGACAATCCAGAGTATCGGCAGCCTCAAGCGTCGAAGAAAATCTCCAGATGCATTTTACTTGATTGCTTTGCACTAATACAAGACTTTTTCCCTTTTGCCCTCTGTCAACACATGCCAACACACGATGAATGAATCTACCGCAACACCCCCACCCCAACCATGTGTTTGCATTATTGATCTGGAGAACAATCACCAGGGAAAATAAAAAAAAAAAGATGTAAATCACGACCTGATAGCGTATGGAGGGGGTGGGGGGTGGTCTTGAAGCAGTAAATAAATGTCAATTCCAGCACACATACATGTACGTGCAGCTCAGTTTTGTGGGTTTATTACTATGCGACAATTTCATGCTGATGCTCTCCGCTGGCTCCACCCTCTCTGCTCCTCCTCACATACGTATTAGAGAGAGGAGGAGAAGGAGGAGGAGGAGGGGGGAGCAGAGTCACTTGACCTTTTCTGTTCCCTGGCCGCTTCCCCAGTCAACCAAGCAGAACGAGGGAGGAACAAAGAGATATTGGGAGAGGAGGAGGTGTGCATGAGCATGCATGAATACGTAGGTACACTCTGTTTTAGGCTCGTCCACTCTCAGCTGGCTGATGATGAACATGCTATTTACAAAAACTGCCGGAAACTGAGCTCATTTTTGTGAAGATTTCCATTCACGCTGAAACATCTGACACACAAAGCTAAATTTCTTCCCCGGGCTTCTGCTCTGGGGAGTCACGATGGCCTCGGGGCTGAGACGTGTATCATGTAAACCACAGTGTTTGATTCCAGCTGAGGATCGTGGTTGCATGTCACCGCCTCCTCTCTCTCTCTTCACACCACCTCTCTATGATGCATCAAGAAAAGGCAAGAATGTCCAAATCATTTTCTTCTTCTTCCACTCAATCCCCTCCTGTTCTCCACAATCTCCGACTGCATACTGTGTTAAATAACAACAGCTGTATTGAGTGTTCAGCAGTGCTTACATTTGAAATATTAGTTAGTTAGACGCAGCAGTTAGAGTTTGACAGTTGGCTTCTCTTCTTTTTCTGACACTGACTGTGTCTGAGCAAGCTTACATAATTTCCAAAAGCTCTATTTTAAACCATCCCCTCTGAACATGAGGCCAACATCTCCAGATGCATCTGATCTATAGAGTTTTCAAAATCTTACCTTTCATATGTGAAAAACAGTAACTTGGTGTGGACAGAGGGCCAAACCAGAGAGAAATAGATGTGTTTTCAGACTGAGCTGATTTGTACTCACTGACCAGTGAGTGGGTCAGCTGACACTGCTTCATGACCCATCGTGGCTTTAGTGAACTAACGTTTCTAACACTCATGAAAACTGATTTAATATCCCGATTTTAAACCCGGGTTTATGTCATTTAACCAACTCCCTGAAAAGAGAAAGAGAAAGGAAAGGGAAAGGAGGGAGGGGGAAGAGAGTAGAAAGCGTGCATGTGTGGCTGAACAAGGGAGTATCGAAGTTTAAATTTTATTAGGTGTTTACTTGCTGAAATTTAGTGTAATTCTCTGTCTTATCAGATCATTACGGCGACCCCAAGAGCTCGATGTGCTGCAACTTAAGAAAACACACGCAAATAGACAAAAATACAAGATGATTAAGATTCTCACCAACTGTACTTGCAGCATTTCTGTACGTGCTTGTGTTTTCTCACTTTGCAGCATTTTTTCTAAATGCTGCCCATGCGTTGTTAAATCGCTGTTATCTTGTGTTTGGTCTATTTGCATGTGTTTTCTTAAGCTGCAGTGTTTTGAACTCTCAGGGCCACCGTAGGTAAGTGCTCAGAACCACACTGCAGGCCGGAGTAACAGCCAGCGTGACAGCGGCCTTATAAGAACGGATCTAACGCAGGTCCAGGGCCAGTTTCATAGGCGCTCTGGTATGAAAGGCGCATTAGTGCGGACATGGTGCAGGTTTGACACCCCTGCTGTCCCCCCTCGTCCTCCTCCTTCTGCATAATGTCACAGTAATTTTTTGACACCCTTTGGGATTTAAGAGAAGCGTAGGAGGAGTGAAGAGGGGTTGTGGTGGGAGGTGAGAAGGGAGAAAGGGAGGGAAGGAGGAGGAGAGGCGAGTAAATGGGGCGATGGAGGGAGCGGGTGTTTGATAACAGTAGGCTACAAGTCCCAGATGTATTGTACCATAGCTGTGTTATTCCCAAGACGGGACCCTGTAAACGCTGCCAAGTGAAAAGGTGTTAATGTGTCTTTGAAAGAGATATACGCCTACACACATATACAGTACACATCCACACACACACAAGGATGTGTCACATACACACACACATCGCCATGCCCACACACACAGCAGTGGTGACAATAACACACACGCAGTGTTTTAAATGCGCACAGGGGAGCAGGCGTCACTCTTTGCTTTATTCAGACGGGTGTGCAGAGAATCGTCATTCCCTTTATGAGATGATTAGCTGCCCGGCGTTAATCACACCAACATTTCATAATGAAATTAGATTACAGATATGCTCAAACGATATGTCTGGACGGATTGTTTTTATCGCCTTCATTAGTATTCCTATAATAGCCTGTTTGTGATTTCTTCGTGGATTTATTACAATCATACTTTTCTTTTATTAATGCCAATGAGATAATAACCTTTAAGTGTGGTTTGACTATAAATCAGACTTTAAACATCATGCGTGGCGTCAAAGGGAGAGCAGAGGGAGGAAAGGTCTTAGCTCAGAAACTGGAATCAAATCTCTAACACTGAGAGTTTACCAGGATGACACGGAGTCACTTTTTCTTTTATCTTTACATTGGTCTCATGTAAGAAGTAGGTCACAGTGGTGTCGCGGTGGCTCGTCCTGGGAAAGATGGGTAAAGCAGCCCACGGGAGGACGGCTGTCATTGGCTAATGAGGCCTCGTGTCGCAATTAGTTCCGCCTAAAAGAGTTTGTGGTGTCATCAAGGTCATTCCACAGAGTTTCATCAGGACAGCACACAGTCTCAGCGGTGGAGGAAGTACTCAGATTCTTTACTTCAGTAGTAGTACCAATATAACCATGTACAAAGATTCCACTACAAGTAAAAGTCCTGCATTGCACTGTCAGCAAAATGTACTGAAAAAATCTAAAGTAAAAATACTGCAGAAAAATCTCCCCTGTGACTAATATATTTTTTAATTTTTATAGATGACACGATAAGATTAATACTGATGCAACAATGTGTTTGCATCATTTTTCTGGCGTCACTGGTCGAGATGTAACTAGGTTATCTACTCTAGATCCAGTCATAGTTAGTTCAGTCCAGTGGTTCACAGCCTGGGGGCCGGGCCTCCTCCAGGGGTAGGAAAGAATAAAAACAGTCCTGCCACACGAATTTGTAATCAAATTTTTCCCCTTCCATGATGTGTAAATCTGCAAGAACAAACCTCACCGTCAATATTATTGCTTGTTTTTCTGAAGCATAAAGTACAAACGTTTTTCCTTAATATCTCTGGTGGAGTTCACTGCAGACAGTTCACATTTGGATGTGAGTAAGAGTGTAATCAGTTGCATGATATGTGTGCATCCATAACCAGCCCTTAATCTGAGAAAAAGTGTTGTAACAGTTGTGGTGATGTTACAGTTGTTCTCCCACGAAACCACCGTCCCTGAGCGCGGCATCACGACTGCTTTCTGTGTGAAGTGTGAGCAGCTACATGTGTCGGCTTCGCCAGAGGATCACTGGTACCAGTGAATGTGGATCATGATATGGAGTCATTGTATTGCTAG
>JAPZEA010000001.1:9803841-9816375 GCA_029783685.1 Heniochus monoceros | reverse complement strand
ACACACACACACACACACACACACAGTGATCCGTTCTGCCATCCTGGCCTGTCCCAGGCTGCTGGCTGTCCTCAGGTATTGGTGATATTTGTAAAGAGCCTAATTGCCCAAGTGTCTAGAAAGTGGCCATTGAGAGTGCGGCTGGCTAATGAGCTCCCTGGGAGAGGGTAAGTAGTTAGCCGAAGCAACACTGGGCCCTGCTCCCCTATAAATGTCATATACCTCCAGGGAAAAATGCCACAGCGTGATGTGATAACCGCAGAAAGAGGACCGGCCAGCATTTCACTTGCCATTAAACGAAATGAGTGAACCATAGAGGGGATGAAATGCCTTCGGATGAGGTGGCAGGTCCTCAAGCCTGTGCAGTTCACTACAAACACTCAGAGCTGCACGGAGCAGACAAACTGCTGTGTCGTCGTAAGGGCCTGGGAGAGGACAGGCAGGATATGAGATAATAAGGACCACAAGAAAACACTGAGGAACTGAAAGAGGAGAAATAGGAACAGGTAACACTGAAGTACTGGAGTCTGATCTGTTTAAGTGAAGATTTTGATACCTGGTATCTCTATTACAGCCTTTAATTGTCACATAAAATAAAATGTTTGACAGGGTGGATGTATTTGAAAAGTTTTGTGTCTTTTCCTTGGAAAAGAAAGTTCACTACCGTAAAGCTACTATACAACTCCCTCCAGGTGCTCATGAAATTCTTGTGATTTTTGCAAGAAACTGAAATTTGCAGCAGCTTTTACAGAAAACAGTGATAAAATGTGTGGCAATTTCTGTATTATTTAATGCAACTGTTTAAAGAACTAAATGAACTGGAAACCAGGAGATGAAGTTGCTCTGTTTTTGCAGTTAAGTGTCAACTGAGTGAGGTAACATTCCAAAAATGATCAAACCAAACACAGCTGAACAAATGTAAATATATATTTTGCGACTCTCATCTCATACCAAAAGAGCCAAGATCCACTTTCATGGCAAAAGCTTAAATTTGACTGTTTGGCAGTTTATAAAATGGATTAAACCCACTGGAAATCACTCAAAAATGGAGATAACGCCATTCAAAGAACAAAACACTTTCAGAAACACTTCAGGAACCTGCATGCAGTGTAAACAATGCAGATAAAACCAACCAACCAGAATTAAGACTAATTAATGATCTTCAGAGGAAAACATCAAGAAAGGCCCTGAAAGCCACTCGCCTCATCCTGTACACGTGTGTTTCAGCTCGGCAGCTCAACCAGAGTGGAAGGCAGGTGAAGGAGGGACATTATCAGTCACACTCAATAAACCCATTAAAGCCATTCGCATAGAACATAAGCGCTGCCTTGTTTGCTCGTTCTTTCTTTTCTGTCTTTTTGTTATTCTGATACCTTGCTCACCTTCTCTCCTCATTAAGCTCTCACTCGTGGTTAACAAGAGAGAGAAAAACAGTTCTGAGGCTTCCGTGTGCGCGAGCTGACAAAAGGGAGAAGTAAAAGCATCAGCAGCCTGATACTAATGGAACGAGTGGAAAACACTAATGAATCTCTGACCCCCTCCTCTCCTCTCCTCACCCCGCCATATTCACGCTTATAAACTCACTTTTTGTCTCTCTCACTGCTCAACTTTGCTCAACCATGTTCTCTGTCACAGGTGTTATTCCTCAGATAGAGAAACCCAGTTAACAGCTGTAGCCAGAGCACTACTGCCATACATAAACCAGTATAGAAGTGATAGAAGCTATGCAGCACAAAAATAATGTTTTTTTGGGTAGCAAGAGTTCACACTGCACACTGGCATGCACGTGCTCAGATCATTCATGTTTCAGTGCAGCTGCTGTGCGGCTGACTGACTTTAATATACTGATTTCTTCTTCTCCTGGTCTATTTCAGTATTCTCTAATGAAAACCGGCAGCCCTGCTGTCCATTAGGAGAAACGTGCAGCTTCAGAAAGATGCCAATTCAAAAACACATGAAAAATCTAAAAGATGTGTTTCAGAAAGCTAAAACATCCATTAAAAGCAACCACGCTGCAAATACAGAAAAGAATCCAAGTCTAACGCACAGAAACTCAACGACAAGTGCAAAAGAAAAACGCTGCATTTCCAGACAACACAACAGAAGTGCTCCAGGCCTGTCAATGATGCACACAATTTTATAACAAAGCAACAGCAAGCAACCTCTTTCCTCCACTTTTCTTCCCACATCACAACACAAACACTCGCCCGTCTAGTCTCTCCCGGGTTGAAAATCAAGCTGTCCCACTTAGCGCTCCCCCTACAGGCCTGGAGCACTTCTGCTGCATTGTATTTGCAGCGTTGTTGCTTTTAATATATTTGTTTTGGCTTTCTGAAGCCTGTTTTTCATTTGCAGCATGCTTCTGTTGCTGTATTTGTTTTGGATTTTCGTATGAGCTGCAGCATGTTTCTCCTAATGGGAATGTTTTGGGCTTTTGCAGCACGTTTGCTCTGATCTGTAGTAGCCTCTCTCAAAATCACACGAGAAGCATAATGTGTAAGTGATGTGTATATATCCTTTAAGTAATACAGAAATAACAGTCCTGAATTTATGCCCTTTCGTGTTTTCATTTATATAACGCAGAGATGTTCACAGCATTTCACTTCCAACCAGGTTTCTGATTCTGACCACCAGCTGCAGCCACTTCATGTAGGAACAAGTCAACTCAATCCTTGTTGCTCTAATATTTTAAGCAAGTGGTTGCCTTGTGGTGATTTTAAGATTCAATGTGTGCAGCCTGTTTAAATATGAGGGGTATGTGGACAGTGGTGAGAGTGGTGGGACGGCCCAGGGCAGGGCGCCCTTATTTTCAGATTCCAGTGTTGGCAGGTATGTCAAAAGTAAGTAACTGACTCATAAGTAGCTGATAACTAAGTGCCGAAGCTCGACTGCTAGACTGTGGCAGAGTCAAGAGGCAAAGTCAGAGGGCATCTGGTGGACAAGTGAAAAATACCGCTGAAGGGGTCTGGGAAAGTGGAAATGTGGCTGAAGAGCAACAGAGAGAACAAGCAGGATGATTTACACCATTTACACACAGTTAAAGCATGTGCAGCTCTTACTGTCCCATTCTGTTCCTCATTGAGTCAAACATACTTTCACGTGCAGAAAGAAAGTCGCTTTAAGCAAACAAACAAACAAAAAAAAGAGTATAATCCAGAAACTGCGGAAACGTATGCAGCACAGAAATACAAAATATAATCCACAACTGAAGCAGCAAAGAGGACAAAAAGAAGGTCTGTGCCCTCCTTCAATGACAAATATCCTCACAACAGAAAAAAAGAATGATCTCATGGGTTAGGTGGACTCCGTACTAAGTCCTGTATCTCTGGTGAATGAGGCTTTCGGCTGTCTCCACAAATATCTTGGCATAGTTTTCTCCACCCAGGGCCTGACATTTCCACATCTTTTTAAAAGCCAGGCTGCCGCTCGTGTGTCAGGTGACCGGAAAGTCAGCTGACACACGCACCCCGACAAACAACAACATACAACCATGTGTATGACAGGCATACAACTGTAAGGCTGCACACACAGGTTGCAATTATCTTACAGGGATTACACCCAAGAGTAGTAGTCTTCTGTTTCCATAACCTGGCCTATAAATAAAACGAACCCTGTTTACCTCATGTGGTGGTGCTACAAAGGTTTGGTTTAGGCACAAAACAGCTGGGTTAGGTTTAGGGAAACATTGTGGTTTGGGTTAGAATGACTTCTCTGCTAAGGTTTGGGGTATGTTGTCATCTTTGTCACTGGATTTACTTGCTGGGTGGCTCTTCTTTGAAATAAAGGCACTAAAGAGTTCTTAGAAGTTGTAACAGAGTGGCCAAATTGGTCACAGTGCTGCAAGATCATTCTGGACAAGACTGAGCTCCTCTCACCAAGACCTCATGTTTCAACACATACTGTGGTCACATTTAACAAGTCTGCATTGCTGATGACATTTTAAGCAAAGCCAGTGCTGACCAGAATGTTTAGTTCCAAAGCTGGAAGTGTTCATACACGGCAATGAAAGATCGGAGTGGTTTTAGGACATTTTGACTTATCTCATATATGCAAGCACAAACACACACTGATACACGCTCTTCTGCACACACATGACAGAGGCACTGTGCTACTGTTGTTTCTGTGTTTTATTGCAGGTTTTTATGTTTACATATGAAGCTTCGGAGCAAACAAGATTTTTGTGCATCAAATTCTGACCTCTTGAAAGACAGACAAAAACCTCAAGATTGACAGAGACACGGAGTGAGAAAAGGAAAGTGATAGAGACAAGGAGAAGGAGAGCACGATATTGGGAGAATAAGAGTCAATGGTGAGTGGGAGAGAGAAGCTGAGAGAAAGAGGTTGCTGCAGAGGGCTGGTTGATAGATTGTGAAATTGATGTATGACAGAACAGATTGGTGTTGCCTCTCAGATACATCTGAATTGAACATTGTCAGGAGGAGGCAGATTACAGCAGAGACTGTGCTGCATCCAGCCTCCTACACTAAATGAAGACGTTTTTACTCTCAGATGAGGGATTGAGAGAGAGAGAGAGAGAGAGAGAGAGAGAGAGAGAGAGAGAGAGTGTCTGTGTCTGTGTGTGTTTGCTAAATCTGTGCTAAACCAGGAAGTTCTGAGAATGTAACCGCAAATTTTGTTCTACGTTGAGGGCCATGTTCAAGTAACCTTCCTCGAATGTTCTGGAAATATAACAATAACACTGGTTTTATGTCAACAAAAACCTGCTTACCGATCCACAAAAGTAGAGCCCTTTGTTCCAGAAGAGGCCACTGCACAGGAGTATCTAAGAACTGTCTCCCTTTTCTAAGTTAATGCCAAACAAATAAATGACCACATTAATGTTCTCCATTGGTTCTCTTTGGCTTGTTTTTCCTCTCTGCCGGCGAGAAGCTTCAGCCACCTACTGTGATGTGTGTGTGTCTGTGAGTGAGCAAGAAGGATGGATCTGAAGAGATAAGGCACAATGCTCCTGTGCTGACAAGTGTGTGTGTGTGTGTGTGTGTGTGTGTGCGCGTGTGTGTGTGTGTGTTTGTGGGGGGTTGGTGTTCGTGGTGTCTGTGGTCTTGGTGGATGCCAAACACTGAGGCAGCCTTGGGCTGCGAGACTGAGAAGAGTCTGATAATATAGCAACACTGAAGACAGTGATGGTCTTAAAACCCTCAACTAAAACTGTAATGAAAAATATTCGTTGACAACTTTTCTTTCATGATGAAAATGAGACTAAAACGAGAAACTATGACAATATGAATTCCATTTTTCGGAGTATTTTATTATTATTTTTTTTTTAGCATCCCTTGTTCAGAACGTGACCTGTTGCACAACTGTTAATAAGAAGCATCTTGCGTTCATAATGTTCTGTCCCTGTCTGTAGTGTAGCGTATCTGACATTACCGCTTCCTGGAAGAGAACTAAATTCATTTGCAGTCCATTGAGAATCACAAGAAGCAGCAACAAAACGGTACCATGCCATTGTTCCCACGAGCCATCATTTCCATACACTATTTTTTTTTTTCCATGAAGACCCACGCCCACTCTGCCTCTGATTAGCTTCGACCCTGACATCTTTTTCTATGAGATGATCTTTTTCTAAGCCTTACCATTTATCAGTTGCTGTGGATGTAATATTAGTTACGTTTCAGTGTTGTGTTGCCATTAGAAGCAATAAGTAACTGCATGATTAATGCTGACAGCCGCCCATCTCAATCTTCCTCTAGATGTTTGCTAAAGAAATATCAGTGTGTTCTCTGAGAGAGAGAGAGACAGAGAGAGAGAGAGAGAGAGAGAGAGAGAGAGTGAGAGAGAGGGGTTAGCTTCTAAGACATAAATAATAAAAATGCATGACAAAAATGAGACAAAACTTTCACTGATGAAAACTAGACCAAGAACAGTCAAATGACTAAATGAAGACCAGCCGAATTACAACTGGCTGAAGGAAAGCGACTGGTGGAGCGTCATAGCGGGAGCTGTCCAAGGTGCTGAGCAGACTGTGCTGGGCCTCTCTCTCTGCTGATCTCCACAAGCAGTACCTCAGCTACTCATATTATCTAATGCAAGTTTGTGCTACTCCATATGACCTCTGTGCTGTTTCCTCTGAAAGACCCATGTTGGTCCCAACATTCATGAGATAGGAGCATTGTTGAAGGTACCACCAACTGTTGGAGCTGCCATCACAAGTTAAGATCATCTGTAGTGTTAGTCTACTGTCTCATCAGGTCAGTGGTGCAAAGTAACTAAGTACATTCACCCGAGTGCTGTACTTAAATACAATTTTGAGTTCTTATATACACACTTCAGTGTATCCATTTTATGGTACATCCTTTATACTTCTAATCCACAACATTTCAGAGGGGAGAGTGTAGAAAAACATGATAAGCTTCTAAAAACCAGTGATTCCCAACCTTTTTTATAAAGGACCACAAGCGCTTATAAAAAAAAGGTCATTTCAGATGTCTATGAGCTGTTACCAGTTTCACTAAAGATCTATTTCCTCTCAGATGATTTCATTTAAATGAGCATTTGAGGACCCAGGAGGTAAAACTATGCACTATTTCACAAAAAACAAAAAACAAAGAAAAGAGAAGAAGAAAACATGAAAACACATGAAGAATTTTTTTTTTCTTCTCCAATTAATCATCACAAATTTCTCTTGTGGCCCTTATGAGGGAGCCTGAATCCTGGTTTGAGAAACACTAGAATAAAAGACCTAACAGTATGTAAAGTGGCTCCACCTCGACCGGCTACAACAAGAAAGCGCTGCTCACACACTGAAGCATCAGTGGTAACAAACTAATAATGTCATAATATCATGTCAGTCACAGGGGCCATTTTTCTACAGAATGCTACTTTGCTTTTTGATACTTGGAGTTTATTTTGCTGATAAAATACTTACTTTTACTCAATTGGTCTTTTGAATCAAGGACTCTTTTACCTGTAATGGAGTGTTTTTACATTAATATATTGGCATTTTTATTCAAGTAATGGATCTGAGTACTTCTTCCACCACTGCAGCTTGTTTTTGTTTTTTTTATGAGCTCATGTATGCAAAATACACCCCTGTACATGTCTTTACATGTCTTGCACGCACACACAAAATGTCAGTTGTCGGTGTTGTGTTCGGTAATGCTAAAAACTTAACACAGCTCAGGACGACTATATTAGCTTTCGGACCTCGGTGTGTGAGCAAACTGACAAATCTGTCAAACTTGTGCTGTAAGTCACAACTTTAAACAACAAAGAGTTGGTATCTTTAGAGGACCAACAGTGAGAAAATCCTCAAAATCTAATCTTTTTAAAATCACATAACAGTTATTTGATGTAGGGTTTTGGGCAATAAAGGTTGCACGTGATTTCTTTTATTGGGTCTTTGTGAAAGCAAAAGTAATGATTGGATCCAACAGGTCCCGAGAGGGAGTGAACACAGTCTGAGAGCAACAACACATGCTGCACTTTTAAACAAGCAGATGTTTTGTTTTTCTAACTACCTGTGGTCTAATCAACCGCAGCTTCTTTCAGAATCTGTCTCATCTGGTCCAATTTTCTCAGCGTCTCTGCAGGTTTGGGTTGAATTATTTTGGGTTTGTTTGTTGCCCGTCATGGCTCCTTTGGGAATCGAGCAACATTTCTGACTCAGGAAGACCTTTGTTTTAATGGGCATCACTGAATGCTAAATTACTCTTAATCTTAATATGGATTTAACATTGAAAAACAAACTGAAGTTTGGAGTGTTGCCTCTAGACTGTCCTTCCTTGGCTTTGCCCTTTCACAAAATTTTCAGTGCCATCTGATGGCACTGATACAGTGCACTGACAAAATGGTGACATTTTTAACTTAAATTCACTTTCAATCTGTCGGCCTCCCTGCGCCTCTATATCTGACAGACACACACACAGACACACACACACACACACACACACACAGAGAATGTTTGCTTCACGCTTGAGATGTGGTCCTGATTTAATTGGAGCTGAGCTGGTGTGGTATATGAAGAGAGAGAGAGAGAGAGAGACAGACAGGGGATGTTAGGATGGAGGACGGAGACAGAGCACGGCTCATTCTTTGAGGAAAGGGTTGACTGACAGAGACAGAGAGTCAGTGGAAACCCTCATGGTGACTGTGACAGCGGTTCACATACAATCTCAGACGCACAACCCACAAATATTCAGTTACCTGTCACAGAGGAGTAAAGAATCAAAGAATTTTGACTCATTTTCTATAAAAAATTACTCAAACCGATCGATCGGTTATATATATAGTTAGCAATTAATTTCATAGTTAACTTATCAATTAAACATAGCAGTTCTATTTTAAAACTGAGAGAATTAACAAATCCTCACATTTGAAGAGCATTTTGCTCAATTTAACTCACAGTTAGTAAATTATAAAAATGTAGGGGCTATCATTGCAAACTGAATATCTTTGGGTTTTAGACTGTTGGTTAGAGAAAACAAGCAAATTTAAACTTTAGCTCTGGCACTTTCTACCATTTTATAGATTAAACCATTATCAATACATTAATCAATGATATAAATCAGAAAGATGCTGCTCCGTTTCAAAGCCAATTTGTGTTTATATTTTTTAGTGTCACTGCGCTGTATCTGATATTAGTTCCCAGTAAAATCTAACTGATTAATAGACTTATCGTTTCAGCTCTGAACTCTTCAATAGTGGCCCAAACATTTAGAGGAGTTTAATGGCAGGACAACATGATGTAAAGTGAAAGTGAGAGGGTGAACTTTGAGGATTATCAGCGGATAACAACCAGTTTCAGTGTGGCTTGTGTCCCATTAGCTCCAGCTCACCGCAAAGCAAACGGAAACGTTACCTGTAGCAGCTCTGATTCAAGCCGGCTAACCTAGCTTCATGTCCGGCTAAGCTAGCTCGAGTAACGGTCACATTCACGGCGGCGACAGAAAACAGCTCGACCACAGAGGCTGAAATAACTCAGAATACCTCGCTAATAAAACACACCGCTGTCAGTCCCGTTGCTCTGACGGCTGCCTCAATGGGCATGTCCCGACATTCCTCCCCACAAACTGCTCTACAAACTCTGGAGCAACTTATTCCTACTTTTCCGGACCGGTGAAGCGACACCTCCGGGCAAACTACCCGGACACAGCCCACTTGTGAAGATTTTAAAAGTCTTACCTGATAAATGTCATGGGTGTGAAAGTACCAAAAAAAAACTTTTCCCAGTCTTCCAGCGTATCTCCACTCGAACTCAGTCCCCACTTGATCCACCAAGGTAGGTAGGCTCCGGGACGCTGGGCTCCTCCTCCTCCTCCCCGCATGAGGTCATCTGTGAAGGGAGGCACATCAACAGAGGGCAGGGAACCAAGACAAACTACCCCTCCTTCCTCCTCCTCCTGCTGTCCTCCTCTTCCTCATTTCTCTGTGCATGCCTCATGGACGTGACAGGATGCTGCAGACGCAAGGTACATGTATTAGGACAACTGTAAGCTGCAGGCCTGCAGTTTAAAGGGGGGGAATCAGGGGCCTGGTATCTAAAACGGTTTAATTGCTTTGATTATGCATGTTTTATTTATTCAAGCAGCTGTTCAGTTATGATTTCTGCAAGGTTTATTTAAATGGAGCAGCTCTTTCAGGGAGCTTCCTGCCAGTAAACTCAACACCACTAACTAAAGTCTAACTAAAATAACTGCCACAAAGCTTTTTTTTCTCCATTTTCCCTGTAATAAACACCAGATTAGATTAGAAACTGCCTAGGAAATTATTATCAAATTAAAAACTCATAAAATAAAAGTGTGTAGTGCTGATAAAAGTGAAAACAAGCCATGGGATGTAGTTGAAAGCTCAGAGAAAGCAGGTGGTTGGACCATGTGCTGTTTATTTTGTCATTTGTGATCATTTTATGTGCCAAATTAAAAGTCTAAATGCCGTTTCAAAGCCCTCAACACACTGCCAGGAATACAGTTCTGTCTGAAAATTACTGAATGCTTTATTTTAATTAATTATTCATTTTTGTTGTTGACCCAAAAGTAGTCAGATTTAAATACACTGAAGCTGAAAATGCTGGAATCAGCCTGTAAACACTGAGGTGTCCTAACTTTTCTTTAACAGGCCAACAACTTCTGTTTATTATGGTATTAAACATGTCTAGTCCTCACTTTTCATTGTCTGAATTAACACTGAAGCTCAAAACTACCTGAATACCTGAGTGTAGGAGGAAAAAGATTAATCAATAGAAATCAATCAACAACAATTTCAATAACTGGTATAATTGTTTATGTCACATTTTCTGATTCCAGCCTCTAAAATGTCAGGATTTGCTGCTTTTTTCTTCTTCATATCATTGGAAAATAAATATCTTTGGGTTTTTGGACAAAACAAGTAACACTTTAAGGTATTTTTACCCTTTTCTGTCTGTTTTTATAGACTAAAGGACTAATAGCGGATATATTCGTCAATCATGGAAACAATTCATAGCTGGACCCTAATTCAGATCAAAATATATCTTACATGGTACATTTTATATTAATCTTAAACTTATAGTTATTTGCTACTCTGCAGATTAAGATTTTACACACGAGATATAAAGAAGCTCATAAAACATGATGCACCGCTACATTAAATCATCTGAGAGCATATGAAGTAGCGTGGCACCACCTGGAAAGGCTACAACATTAAAATGCTGCTTTACATCAAAGATTTATCACTCTGGGGTTTTATAACAAGCACTTATACTATTAACATATTTTGCTGCCAATGCATATGTACTTTTACATAATCAAAGACTTGTAATGGAGTATTTTCACATTTTTTATCTGAGTTAAGAATCTGAGCACATTTCTACCACGGCCCAACACACATGTAACTAATTTAAAATTGGGTTTAATTTAAGTAGTTTATTGATGCCTCCTTGCTGATTACAGAAGAAGTCCTCCATTGGAAGAGGTTGGAACACAAGTCAAAGCTTTTATGTAAATATAGCCTAATTGATTGAAGTTTGTATTAGCGGCTGTTAAAAGCAGGATGTCATTCAGCATCTTGCAGCTGAATCTGAGTCTAATGACGGCGTCTTGACTGCAGCATATAGCCTCATTTAAATCTAATTTCTATGGAGAGGCAAAAATGTGTCAGGTATACAAAACACTATCTAATGGATTTATAATCAAACAAAAACTTCAAAGGTGCAAATTAATACATAGGCTGCTGCATTATTCTCATAAAATATGCTGCAAGGCTTTCTAGGCTGTTCTTGTCCTGACCAGTGAAGCTCATAGTACACCTTAGTCTATGGTGACCTCATGAGGTAACAATATTTTATACAGCTTGTTTCATGTGCAAAATTTGATACATGTTCAACAGAAGTGTACTATCAGAAAATAATTAGTTTGATTGTAATTCTGAATTGTTTATTGCCTAAGATGCAGTATAAGAACATCATCTTAATTATTGCACAGTAAGCATGCATACTGAAAATTGTACTGTTGTGATAGGAGAACATTTTGGGGCTGCAAACCACATCCCACTCCTCTGTGTGAGGCGGTGTTATGCAGTCGGTGTGTGCAATGTTTTCTCAGCAGTGTGGTGAGCTCGGCGGGGTCAGCGAGGCCCCTCATATGGCTGGGAATGGGCAGGCACTGGCAGTGAAATGCACCATGTCTGCAAGTCAGAAGACCACCAACTGCTCCACTCCTCAAACAGAGCTGAGGAGGGCTCTGAACTTCACACGCAGATGGTATCAAAGGCATGTGCGAACAGCATGATGAGCATCACAGAGAATATAAGGTCGGCACATTGTGTTGACAAGGCTATCATCAAGTACTTTCTCTGCGTACCAATGAGCAGATATTGTTTGTAGACTCTTCTGATGCAAACAAATGGGCTCGTGTGTGAACACACACACAGGAAAAGGGGGCAAACACACTTGCATGTTCGCACAGGGGATAGAGTTGTCTTTGTATTTCTACACTTGCGGGGATTTTTTTTTTTATTGAAACTGTTAACTCACACACAAAGGGACATTCTGCAGTTTGCAAAGGAGGAAGGAAGCGGAACAGGAAGGAAACAGGTGCTCTTCGGTGGTGCATACAAAAATACAAAAAGCAGGATCCAGGAAGTCTTGCTTAATGTCAAAAACCAAGACACTCCATCTGCATGTAAAATAATATTTTGTAGTAGTAGACTTACACTTTTTTTGACATATACAGGGCCCATGTTTTGTTTTAGAGGCGCCCTCTATGGGTTATGTAGGCCCTAAGTGTTGATTGCCATATTCTTTTTTGTTGGCTGCAGAATTTATGTTTGTATGCGCTAATGTTTTTGTTAATCCTGCAGGTTTGTGGCTCACTGGAACCTGGCTAAGTCCCTGGCAAGTTACTACCAAGAGTCTGGGCGAGCTGGGAGGGACGGACTGCCCTCCTCCTGTCGCACATACTACTCTCCAAAAGATTCAGAGCAAATGAACTTCCTCATCCGCCAGGAGGTCAGCCGCCGACAGGTCAGCGCAAATGCATGAGAACTCAAAATGTGAGGAACTCCTATAAATAAAAGTCATTTCAAGGTTTGTGAACA
>JAPZEA010000001.1:9673822-9687335 GCA_029783685.1 Heniochus monoceros | reverse complement strand
CTCTGCATTCTCTTTTCTTTGAAAGCTCTTCTTCTCTGCTCATCTTCTCCAAAGGCTCCTCCTGTATCTCTGCTTCTTGTTTGTCCTTCACCTTCACTCTGTTTTCTCTAAAGAGTCTGGTTGTGGGCGGGTGAGGGAATTAGATTTCCCACGTTTCATTTTGCTTTCCTTTCTCATGTGTTCGTGTTCTCATGTGTGTTTAATTTATTTAGTTTTTCTCATTTAAAATCTGTTGTATTAGCATACAGTCAGTGAGTTTGAACTGGGCTATTGCATGGTTTGCCTTGTTTTTACTCACTGCCCTTAGATCTTAGCGACTTTGTGAGATTTTTGTCTTGCATTAGTATTTAGCATTACTTTTTCTACCAATAAAGTGGTTCTGATATTTTAAATTATTTACTGGCTTTCACCTATTGGGGTGTTGAGCCCTAATATATATTTGGTCTTGATTTGATTCACTTTTTTTTCATTCAGGCTTGCTGGTGCCTCTCGATGCTGTAGGGATTGCATTTATACGCCATTAATCTGACACATCAGTGCCACGGCATTTTAAGGCTTTTATTTTATAATATGGCAAATATATTGTCTTACTCTGGTATTGATAACTGGTTGAGTGGCTCCCCGTTAAATCCAGCAAACTACACAAATAAAATAAAAGTAAAATGTGTCCATAAATGATGATTAAGTATAAATTACTGCCACCCAGTAACTCATGATGTTGGGATTAAGCGTGTATCCCTGCAGGTGCTCTGCTCTTGCATGTCATGTGGAATATGTCTCACAGTTTGGATCACCACTCAATTACGGCAATCAAGATACAGTATATCCTAATTAAAGCACTTGCCACCGGCCATAATACTCAGAATAATTCACGGTCATCATTCTCCTCCATGCCTTATTTTTCCCGCTGGGAATTACAGCGGAGCCCAGCACTAGATATCTTGGCGGTGGGTATACATCTGTAATTCTTGTTTTAGACCGCTGAATCTCTTCCAGGCCTATTTCTGTCTTATCTATAAAAAGAGGATGGAAAGGTTAAGTTTCCTCCCTGAAGAGCCTGAGAGTGTCCCGCTGAGCCTCACTTGAGCTGCACATGATACTATGCAGTAATTCGGCATCTTTGTTGGTGAGAAAATGATTTTAACTGAGCATCCCAGTCATGGTCAGGAATCTTTACATCTATCTTCACATCTATCACAACGTCTTCCTCTGCAACTCCAAGATTTTCTATCAGGGTATTTTTGACCTATGACTGGCAAACGAGATCATGTTTTACACAATTAAGTTCATCTTTTTGAAAAAGAATTGCTAAAATGTGTTTGTTGCTCACATCGTTCACCTCTCAGTGATGTGATTTCTGTGTCAGACTGGATGCAAACCATTCACTTAACATCCGACCCGCCTCCACACAACAAAACTGTGTCCCTGCCTCTTGTGCATTCATACCCACTCACACAAACACGCTGCAGACCACCAACTTCTCCTCCAAATCATTTGAAGTCTGAGCACGATTTTAATATCTGTAAAAAACAAAAGACAAAATGTACCAATTCTGTGGTGCAAAGGTGTAAGATCATGATATCTGACGCAAGAGACAGATTTGTTTAAGGATATTAACTATTGTTTGTTCTGGAACATGCTTATCATAGACTGAATGCTTATCACCTGACAGCAAAGTCAGCTCCAGGCGGTACTCACCAGGCAGTTGGCTACTGCCTGTTTATGCTTGAACATACTTACATTCACACGTAAAGATCCACACTCTCAAGACATTGTATGTACAGCAGCATACAAATGTAACACGTTACATTTCTGTGTCAAAGTTCACCAATATTGCACAAAAAAGTCCCCATGCAAATTTTTAATCATCATCAGGTCAGTGTGTGAAGTGCAGAAATTAGTATTTTTAATATTGTGTGAGATGAACTTGCATTGACTGACACCAGATCAGCAAACTCTGGGACTGGTTTTGCTGCTTGCCCCTAGTGGTTGCATGTTTATGGAAAGCCATTTGAGCATTTATTCCATATCATTGATATCAGACTGATATTGAATAAATGCTCAAACGGCTTTCCATACCTGTTGCTGTTACTGGTTAAGCTGCAGGCTACATGCTGAGCTGTTTTGCTTGTGATGTGTCCCCACATCATCAGCTAACAATGCTTCATGAATCCCCAAAGAAGAGACATTAATATTTGAAACACTTCAGAATAAAATAGTGTTTACTTCTGCCTGACCTTTACTCTATAGTATTATGTGGGAAAACTGCCGAAAGCAAAGTAGTTAAAATCCCTCTGCAAAGCAGTGGTGGAGAGGGGAGAAGATCCAGGTAGTGTACTTCTGGCTGTCAGGCACTTAAAACACCAGACACATCTCTCAGAGAGCAGAGAGAGACAAAGGGGCTAAGCCAAAACAAGACACTGTGCTAAGCCATTGTCAGACTGGAAATCCTGCTTGTAAACTCTCTCTCCACACACACACACACACACACACACACACACACACACACACAGTTGGTGTTGGTTTACTTTTGACACCGTCTGTGTATTCAGAGCTTGTCAGGGTATATAAATACATGTCACAATGACAGAAGTCTCGCTAATGCTCCCAGGAACACTTGGAAAATTTTGAGAAGCATCACGTCCTGGCAGGGGGTTAGAAGAAAAGGTTGATATCGCTCATGTCTACCAGCACCTCTGAAGTTCACGAATTAACACATTACATCTTGTTTAATCTGCACAATAACCAAAGTGTGTCTAAATTAGCGAGTTCTGGAGGTGCTGGTAGTTACAGATGGACAGAGCTAGGTTAGCTAGCAGTTTCAGCTGTTTCCATTGTGCTAGGATAAGCTAAGCTAGCCTGCTGGCTGTAGCTTTATATTCCCGTACAGATACCTTGTGCAATATTACATTTGCATTCTATTTCAGTAATCAACCTATGCATATACATTTTTTTCTTCTACTGTGACACATATATATTTATTACTGTGCAATAGAGCATACCCACCATGTGCAATTTCAAATCCATTGTGTAATTCTCTTCATTTTTTTTGCAATATGTTCTTTGTGGCAATATATTTCTTATATTTTTATAGCTCTCTTGTATAAAATGTACATATATATAGCCAACTTTTTATTTTGTATTTTGTATTTCTTGCTCTGTTGCTACTCCTACCACTATTGCCTGCTGCCTGTAACACCAACATTTCCTTGGCTGGGGATTAATAAAGTTTTATCTCATCTTATCTTATTTTATAAGAGAGAGATATCTAACCCTGAGCCAAAAAGCGTATTTCCCAAAATGTCAACCACTAGCCTTCAGGAACGTCCCCTAACGTTCCACAAAGTGGGTCTGGCCCGAAGCTGTTTGGACAGTCCGGTGTTCCAGTAGTCGACCACAACGCTGAAGAAAAAGGAGCGACCATCAGTTCAGCATTTACAGATTTTTTTCTAGGGGCAGAATAATATTTTAGTTTGAGACACTGTATGTCTGTCCTTTCGTGTTGGGATGAAGTCATCATTTATGCAGGTGGATTTATATTTGTGTTGGCTTTACCTGTGCTTTTTGCAGCTGAGTTATGATTTCCAGTCTCTCCTTCAAGCGTCTTTTGAGACAGCGAGACAGGCACATGGACAGACAGACAGGTTAAAACTGACGCCAGATGTTTTAAAGTGTGTCTCCAGAGTCTTTGTGTGTGTGTGTGTGTGTGTGTGTGTGTGTATTTTTCAATTGGCAGCCCGATTCCAAAACTTGCAATGCAAGCAAGCATGTCCGAACTGAACAGAATATCAATAACCCACCTTTTAAAGAGGTAATGGCCACCTCTGCTCACTCTGAAGGTGACTTTGTTTCAGTAATGGCTGTCAGAAGGACCTATGTTGAAACTTGAATTGATTTGCAGTTATATTTTCTCCCTCTTGCGCTTAAAACCCATGCATCAGTTATTGCTGTATATGCTGATGCCAAGGTCATTTTGAACGTAAGAATGATAGAGGCTGACATTAGCCCCATTGCCTCTGAATGGGCAGATGCTTTGCTTCGGAAAGTAGGTTGCCAAGTGTCTGCTTTGATAACCCATCGGGGCTGGCTGAGAGGAGTTGGCAGCCTCGCGGAGGGAAACTCCCTGTGCGTTTACTCAATGTAGATAGACTCTGCTGCATTACCATTTAGAGCACAATGAACACACAACACCATACGGCTGTATTTCACACACAGGCACACACACACACACACACACACACACGTGCTTGGAAGTGCAAACACAGAGCTCCTAGAGCATTTAACCTTAATGCAGCTGTTTGAAAAAGGCAGTACAGATGTGATTGTGAGCCCGTGTTTTGTTATAACAACTACCTAATTTATTTATTTGAAGTTAAGATAGCTTGCTGTTAAAGAATTAGCGCTTTTAAAGGCAGTTTTAAGCATGTTGAGGCCTAAACTCTAGACACAACTGGGCTGAGCTACTATGCCTGCTTTTTACATTGGACCTGTTCCTTTTCAGTAATCCACTCAAAGGCCGTGAAATAGCAAAGAGAAAAAAATCAAGCAATGAAAAATAATAATAAAAAGAAAGATTTCGGCCAGGATTATGACCAATTGTGATTTTTCATTACCTTTCGCTCATTATGGCCCACTTGCTAATCCACAGTAGTTTTATTCCATCTGCCACCTCCAATAAAAGCTGCAAGTATTATTGCCTTTCCTCGCTTCCTTAAAAAATTGTCACCTTGGAGTTTCACTGTCAAGATGTCGTTCAACTCACTTGAGCTATATAAAAGCAGAATGTTTGACATTTAAGGCATCCCTCCTTTCCATTAATCCTGATGTGCACATTCAGGGTTGTCACATTTGTTCTTCTGCTGTCTTTCTATGACCAAATTACACCTCATTTCCTTGTGTCATTCCCACCACATTCTCTGCTCTTTCTTGGGATTTGAGTCTGTTTAGTGTTTACATTATAGGACCAGATATTTTTGCAGATTCTTTTGTTTTTCTCTCTTTCATTTTCTCCTCTACCATTCACTACCATTCGTTTACACCTCACTTTCCCCGCTCTTCAACGTCTTCGCTCTCACTCATTGCAAACCTTCCTGCTGTCTCCTCCTTCTCCGCTCTGGCCTCCCGTGCGTGTGCTGACCTCCTTTGTTTCAGTAGCGGCAGTGAGTGCAGGGACAGAGACGTTGAGATAATGAGAGCTGACTGTTAGAGGGCAGGCCTGAGCCTCCATGATGCCTGTCTGTACTGCTGCAGTCTTTGTTATTAACCGCTCTCCATCCCTGAAGCCCATTTCACAAATTCTTATTCCTAACACCGAGAAGAACTCCCCAGGTCATGTAACGCCTGCTTTGCAAAAATATGATATTCTTTAACCCGGGGCCCAAGCAGTCATCATATTTTGAAATCAGATAACCGCTACGACTCGTGATCAGTTTCAATACAGAGTAAGTATTCTTCTGATTTTGTGAAGGCCATCATGGTGTGTTTGGTGGATAGATTTTTAAGGAAGTACTCGATTTAGAAGATATAACTATCATTATCAGCATTTTAGTTCGATGAGCGAAATCTTTGCTTCTTTATGTCTGTGGACCACGATCTGCAGTTGTAATGCTGGCTTTTATATTTATTTTAAAGCAGTGTAGTATATCTTTGCCGTAATTGGGTTAAATTTCCATAATAATCAAATTCAGCATATTTTAATTCAAGTGGTCAGACAGAGAACTAGTCCTCTGCACCTCCTCCTGGCTCTGATTTCAGGCTTTACACGGAGCTTTGTGCTCATTGTGTTCATTACCACGGCGCTCGTGTCGACGAGTGGTTCAACTGTGCCTGCTGCAGCTTCTAGATATTCTGTTTCCATCAAGTCCATCAGGGCGTGCAGGATCATCAGACAGGTCATATAACCATCTCAAGTTCAACTCACCGTCCTTAAACACTTGTGCGGAAGTGAAAAGGAACTTGGATGCACCTGGAGGGCCCCCCTGCATTGTAAATTTGTGTGACAAATTAAGTAACTAATGTTTTTTTGTGGTTTAGGGGACTCAAAGACAGAGTCAGTGATATGTAAAAGCGTGTGTTTACCTGTTCAGTAATCCAGCAAAACTATGATTTTTTTTTCCTTCTTGTACCAAAGTGCCTAAATCTAAGCACACACAGGCACAAACCTCATTGTCAAAATCCTGTTGTTTCCCACTTCGTTTCCTGTCCCCACTCTACTGTCCACTCAAATACAGGCCAAAAAAATACTCACAAAACGTTAATAACAGTACATAAACAGTAATGACACAACATATTAAGGGAAACTGAAATAAGCCGTTTGGCCTTGCTCAGTTTCTCTTGCTATCCTCTCTTTCTCTCTCACACACATACAAACTGTCTCCTTTCAACATTATTCCAACCTAAACCTTTTACAAACAGTGTTTCTGGGAAGGTGTGTGTGCTGTTGCGTCCTGCAGGCTGTGACATTGAGATACAGATCTTTTGTCATGTGAAATTAGTTAGCTGGACAGCGGCTTCACTCAGTTTGACCCTGGCTGTGTGTGTGTGTGTGTGTCTGTGTGTGTGTGTGTGTGTGTGTGTGTCTACATATGAGCAAAACCTTGTTTTGAAATGTTGAGGTCCTTATCTTTTGTGTTCTTTGAGTTTGTTTGCACAATGTTCTTCATTTGATGGAACCATGTCTTCTTAAGGTTGAGCTCTCATGGACTACCGGCTTTTACTGCTGCGCTGACATTCTGCTGATCAACACTTTTTCTTTTATATCCCAGATCTATGACCATCAACCAGTGCACACCACTAACCACAACAACAACAACCTCTATTCCACACTTCCCCTCACTCATAAAGGTTCTCCATTTGGACACACTGATTTCGGACTTCTTTAATTAATTAAAATTAAAGATATGCTGATTTATGGGCGCATCAGTATTCACAACAGATATTAAGTAATATTCAATACAGTTAGATTAACTACAATAGTGGTTCATTTTAGGAGCTAACAGAGATGTGTGGATGTTAACTTTGACTTTGACCTGCAAAGCCAGAGTTTTAATTGAATATGAATTCATTTGTACTCACAGCTTTGATAATAAATCACGTAGTTCTGGTAACATCCTCATATTAATTAAGTTTTATATCTCTAATCAAATCTAAAGTAGTGTCATTGAGTTATTTTTGCAAAGGCTCGAAAGGTCAAAAACTAAAGAGAGGCCAGAAAAACAGGTGAATTAAATTTCTATAAAGGTTGTCCTGTAAATGCCAGGTCACCGTGATAAAATGGCATTATTTTTATTCACAGCTCTGCTGATCCTTCTGATTCATGACTCATTCGTATGTCCTCCTCCCCAGAGAATCTCAAGCCGTCTCCCATTTCCCTCTCTCTTCCGAATCTCTTACTTTGACAGGAAGTGACTTGTCGGAAAGCTGCAAGGCCAACAAATAAGTAAGAGGGACCGAATGCGTTACAATTCTTCAAAACCTCAGACGGTGAGGGCTAATATGTTAACATGTTGGCATGGGAGACTGGCTTCTCTGAGCAGGACATATACTGTAAATGGCAACATGTTGTTTTACCTCAGATGGACTACACTGACTGCCAGTAGAGACTTGATATTCACATAACACGTACTATATGCAGTCTACAGCTGTGGTAGCCGCTTTGTGAAGCTATACTTCAGCACAGCAATGCTCTTACATGATTGCTAATGTTAGCACGCTACCATGCTTCAATGACAAGACAGTAATAGGGTGACCATATTTTCATAGGAGAAAACCAGGACACCTTCAGGCGGGGGGGGGGACACGACCGTATTGTTTTTTTTTTCAAGTAAAAGTCACAAACAAAAATACTCAGATATGGAACTGGCGCTACTGTCGCCTCGAACAGCCCTTTTATGTTTTTCGGTGTCCAGGTGGAATTTTAGGTCCCTTGCACCACCATTGCACAGCGAGACATACGTGCCTGCTTTGCAAACTGTGCACAAGGCTTCACTTTTATCTCGCCCCGGTCTGAATGCAGGGAATTTTTTCTGTAATTCGTCTGTAAACGTGCACTTGCGCTTAGGCATGGTGCTGCCGATTGACAACCACGCTGTCTACCTTCTGATTGACGAAGGCTGCCTGCACTGACTCTGCTCAGGGCTGACGTCACATGCAGTGTCGTGCGCAGTGTCCTAGTGCCTGTCAATTTACTGGTCCGATGGAAGCAAAGACGTGTCGGAAAGGAACTGAATGAAAGTAATTTTAAAAACCGGGACATTTCCTCATTTTCTAAAAAGAAACCAGGACACCCCGGACAGGACGTGAAATACGGACATGTCCCTGGAAATACGGACGGTTGGTCACCCTAGCCACATTCATGTTTTTGCCAGTTAAGCTAGCTAGCTAACAGCTAGGAGCTAATGTTAGCTAGCTCGAAGAGGAAACAGTTAGCCTGCCTCAGTCCAAAGTTCAAAAATATATCTAAAGCTCATTAGGTAACATCTTACATCTATCTTGGTCAATTCCTACACAAACCAAGCTGTAAAAATTACAACTTGCGGTTTTATGGGTTTGCTGGAGTACATTTGCTGGTTACCTGGTAAGCTGGTAAGCTCATGGTGACAACAAAACTCAGGCCAAGAAATAGTCCCATGCGTGACCCCCATAAAACCAGAATTTGGTGTTTTTACATTTTGATTTAAGTATTGACTAAAAAAAACAAGATTTGACATGTTAACTCGTGAGCCTTAAAAGTGTTGGTGGGTGGACCTTTGGACAGGGAAGGCTAGCTGTTTCCCCCTGATTCCAGTCTTTATGCTAAGCTAAGCTAACTGTCTCCTGGCCAGGACTTCATATTTAATGGACAGATATATAAGAGTGGTATCTTCTCATCTAACTCAGGGCAAGAAAGTGTTTAAGTATTTTCTAAAATGTCAAACTATTCCTTTACAACAGCCTAGAAAAATTTGTGATGAGACTCAATCACAGAATTAGATGTAGCAGTCATTCTACAGAGTCTGAATAGAAATCATGGTTATTGAATATATTATTGATAAATTATACCCAAATAAAATGACAATAAATTAGATTTTTACAGAAGAGTCCATTTAGTTGCAACGGTGGCTGGATGAAATTTGATACATGAAAATATGAGCAGCTGTTAGGCATCTTGCTGTGCCACCTGCAGTCTCTCTGTGCTTTTCCTGCTGTCTGTTTTTAGACTCGTCATGTAATACATTACATAAATTTCAATTCAAATGTCAAATTTCCGTCCCTAATCCAAACATATGTGCAAAGAATAGCACCAGCACTGCTTCCCTCATGCTCCAGCATCCTTTGTATCAGTTGCTATGGGAAACGGCATAAACTATCAGAGAAACAGGGTCACCATTGGCTATATAATGTTTTATCCATGTTTCATCACAACTGCCTCCAGCTGAAACATTTCTTTTTCATTTAAAGGCATTTAATAAGGGTTATTTTCAGTTCATGTCTTCTGAAGGAGCCTTATTGAATAGCTAGGCTTTCCTCAGATGAAAAATCCATAAGCGCTACATGTTTCATACGTTCTCTGCGACATGGGGCTGACAGATTTTCAGTTGGCTAGAGTAATCAAAACTAAGGGAGCCAATGACCATCATTTAATGAAACAGAGTCTGGGTTATGTCTGAAGAGATACCTAAGTGTGGTGAAGTGACCAAACATATTCACAGTATGGAGAGCAGAATTTGAATGGAATGAAAAGTGTGTGCAATGAAAGGGAACAGGCAGGTCTGTACTGCTGTACTATGCATGCGGAGCTCAGTTTTGATTTGCTGCAGTTCAACTTGGCTCATGTGCATGAAATGACTTTAACACATGAATCAACACATGAATAATGAATAAAACTACTGTATAAATAGAGGGAAAACACCATTCTTGCCTCTTATACATTATTCAATAAAAAGAGTGTGAATGAAGCATTAAAAAGCTGGCACAGGTGCAGAAAATGGTCAAAATAAGGCTTTGCATCACTTTCACATCAAGTGCTACCTGTGTTTGTTGTTGCAAAGTTTCCCCTCAATGGAAAAACACTCCCCAAAATGAAAGTCCTGTTATTGCCACAGTCTTTATACCAGTTCACTCAAGGTACTAAAGAAAGCTGAGTCTTATTGGTACCAAAATGTTTGTGTGTGAAAGCTACTTTGTGAATACAGTTACATATTCTGCTGATAAATCGGCAATATATGCTCAGTAACTGCTGACATTTCCACATTACTCTATTATTCTACTATCATATGGTCTGTGACATGAACCAGAAAAAACATTATGTGCACAGCTGGTGTCAGGTCCCCTGAGTTTTTCTGCTCACTTTTAGGTTGTGCACAATATGTTTCATGTATGCACGACTACTATACATGTATGTCATGCCATTTTTCATCCATCAAGCCCAGAGGATTACAACATGTATGTGGCACCTACAGTGCAGTGCATCCCTGCAGCAGGAATGCGCTCAGGGATGTGCATGAATTAGAGCAGAAGAGAGAGAGCAAGTTTTCCATCCTGACTCGCTGGACGGTTGCCAGTTGCAACGTGCTGAAAAAATGCTAAAAATATCCAAAATATATTGTATATCATTGCATAAAAAGTCAAGTTGCATAGAACCTTCCTGAATATAAAATATTACATATCATTTTTTTACTAGTTCAAACAAGCAGTAGCAGTTGGCAGTTTTAGAAGAGAGGAGGAACAACCTTTTGAACATGGGCTGCAAAAGGTTCAACGCACTGTGTGCAGTCTTTGAGACTGCCATGTTTGCTATGTTTTTCTAGACAGTGAGGGAGTGCCTCAGTTTACAACCCAATTTAAGTATAATTAATATACAGCATATTATTACCATAGCGTTGCAAACCATGATGAGGAATGGTAATTTTCTACAAAGAAAATTTTAGTGTGTAAATAGTAACAACACATATGTTGAGTAACTGTCTTAGAAAATATTTTGTTCTTTGACAAAAGAGAGCATAAGCCAAATATTATGTTTTGCAGACACTTGATAATTCATTCAGCACTTTAAAGAAACACTAATCAATATTTTTTATTATATGAACAGTGAGTCAAATGACGACATGCACTGTGAAAGATGTCACTCCACAGAGCATTATTACTCAATTCTGCAGCTCTCCTCAGCTCTATGGAGCTTTACTGTTTTGATTCACTTTCGTAGCTCTAGCAGCTAGCTGCTGAACAAGGTGTAGCTCTTAGCAGCAAAAGAGTCAGATATTATCCTCAGGAGTCAGTGTAATATTTCAAATATTTAAACTGATGGCCATAACATAAACCCACAGCATTGTTAAATTACCTCAGACTCTAGTGGAGGAAGAGGAAGGTTAAGGATATCGATAAAATAAAATTATGATATTTACAGTGGTACACACTGCAGCTAGTAGCTCTTCCCAAACTTATATAAACATCCTCTCCTATTGTAGGCTGCTCGAGGTGCTCCAACATTTCCATATGAATTTCTTTTCTCAAATCCCAGAAGTGGAGAAAGCATGAATACGAGAGATTTTGCTGAATTCATCAGTGAGGTAAAATGAGTACAGGGAAAGTGCGGAGAACACACAACTGTGTCTGCTGAGGTGAGGCTGAGCAGCAGGCCAGTCACATTGCAGTACCATACTGTCATGTTTCTACTCTCACATTCAGCTGTTTCTGATTTTTACCCCTTGAGATCAGCTCTGACATTGTGTTCATCTTTCATCCCTGCACACACAGCTGGAGCTAACCCTTGCATTCATCTTTGCCGCAGGACAACGAGTGAGGGAGTCTGACTGAGACCTTCAGACCTTTCAGATGATTACTTTCCTCCTCTGTCTCTTTATCTCTCTTTCTGCTGCTTTTTGTCCGTGCCCACCCAAACCGGGTTTGTTTCCTCCTTTCTCCCATCTTTTAATCTCCATCACTGCCTTTTCTCCATCTTTCGTTCTCTTCTTCGCTCGCCATCCCTTATTCCATCCGCTTTCTTTCTCTGTGCCTCTGTCAATCTTCCTCTCTCTCTCTCTGGGCTGAGACAGATAGTGCTGTCCAAAGAAGGCAACAGAGCCGGTGGTCAGCAAATCTTCTGTCTTTCCTGCGGAGCATCGCTGTACAGTGTGTGTGTGCGTGTGTGAGTGTGTGTGCTGGATACAGGACAGGAGAGTCATCTGCTTTCCTGTCACAGCTTGTGACCCAAAAACCATGAGTGAGGTCCGCTCGATAGCTGGCCAGGTGCCTGCTGCAGGGGGAGAGGCGATGGATGAGATCTGAACTTCATTGCATCATCAGACAACATGGCAGCAAAGGAAGGGCAGCGTCTAGAAGCTTACTGTCACATGTACTCCATTACAGATAAATAATTACTCATTACTGAGTAATTTCAATGGTAATCTTTTGACTGCGCTAAATTCAGTATGATTACGATTGAGCATTTCTTAAGTTCTGGATTGCTTTTAATTGAAGGTAACTAAAATATTCTTTCAATGAGCTTCATAATGTTATTATCCTAACATCCTATCAAAATTTCCAAGTCTATTATCAAGATTATAATGAACTTAATTAGTACAATCAATCACTAATGCAGTATTCATTTTTTAAATAATACATTTTCATGATCGTTGTCTCAATAAAAATGACTAAACCACAAAGTGACTGCCATGTGATATCTGTGCTGTATTTTATGGTCACAGTCAACATGTTGTAATGATGTAATGAGAACTGTAACTGCTGCCATCGCCAGCGTCTTCAAAAGGATGCCCATTCTCTTTGATCCCACCAACCGATTGTGGGCTGAGGTTCAGTTATAAACATTAAAGATGGGATTTTGCCCAACTCTTTCAACTCAGTCAAAAAGGACTGCTTTATGTATTCAGACAAACGTTCAAAATTAAGGCAACACAACTGCCAGAATAAATGTTGGCATCGTACGTTTCTGCAAACCACAGATATGTTGAAATTTCTTTACATTTCAATTTTATGTTGTGACAACACTGTGGCACCAAAAATGGTTTGTTAGGGCTAGGAAAGATCATGTTTGGCCTTAAAATAGCCGGTTTTCTTGGCACAAACACGACTGGGAAATGTCCCATCGTCAAGTTAAAAATAGCCAGTTTTCTCGGCACAAACACAGTTGGAAAACGTCCCGACCTGTCCTTGAAAATACCTGAAACGGGTATGGAGTGAACCCAATTGCAGCACAAACGAACCAGGTTTATTGTATTAACAGTCTTTATTCAGCAGGTAAAAGCAGGAACACAGCTAACCAGAAGATGCATCAGAATAGGGCAGATGCCAGGCAAGCAAGTTATTACAGGACCAGCGGGGCAGGCAGGGAGTGTGTGGGACTCGTGAGCAGGTAATTGTCCAAAAGTTCTCAACAGGCTCAACGAGTGTGGGGGAGGGGAAATAGCACAAACTCACTGCTGGTGGAAGTCTTCCTGGAGAGTGGTTCAGATGAGGGCTGGGTGTGGATCCGGACCTTGAGACGGAGTTGGCAAGGCTGACGGCACCAGAGGAGGTG
>JAPZEA010000001.1:9283999-9297378 GCA_029783685.1 Heniochus monoceros | reverse complement strand
CACACACACACATATATATTTACGCTTTGTTTTAGCCTTTCATTGAAGCTATATGATGTTTACACTGAGTGAAATGCTCAAACCCAACACTCGTGTTTTTATGGCTGCATCATTTTATACATGTTTCCTCAAAACTCATTCTCTGGTTGTCTTTGAAAACTCCACTAGAATTTAAAATGAAGTTGTATGGTTGTTGGGCTGCACGGCATGACTTTGTTACAATCCGTGGGAAACGGTTAAAGCCACAGACAACCACAAATCCAAGTAATTGTAAGCAAGTGTCATTTCTATCTTGTGTTACTGTGTTGAAAATACATTTCAGTCATTTCAATCACTTTCTTGGGTTCAAATGTTGTTTGGTTCCTTAGATGGGGACCATTGTTTGCGGCAAAGTGGGAATACAAAAGGCTTTACAGTGATGTCAGAGGCAAAAAATGAACACAATCAGACATCATAATGGAACAAACTGGGAAAATAACGCTCAGGCTGAAAATAACTATGATTATCCTTTTTCTCCTGAGAATAGTCTAACTTAATCCACTTATTTATGCTTTAATCCAAACGCTGGATTGTGTGTTAACGCTTCTGCTTGTGAATGCATTTGCACGTGTCTCCGTTTGTGTTAATATATGTGTGTAAAATAGATTTTTTTTTCCCCCCGCAGATGTCTTAATTATAGCAGCCAGACATTTTGCATAATTGACTCACTCTTAGACTCTTTGGATTATATGAAATTTGACCATGTGTAAATTGCAAATTAAATCTAATTGTCGGATATGGTGGCACACTATTGTCACATTGTGTTATTTACTTAAACAATGCAAGCTGTAAGTAGCCACAACGGACTGCATCGCTGTATGTTCCTTTTCTTCTTACAAAGAACAGGAGATCAGAATATAACAGTGAGAAGGGGAAGAATTGGATAGTGATGGCGGAAGAGTGGCGGCAGGGTTGTCGGGGGGGTGAATAAGAGAAGAAATGGCTCTGACCTTTTCCTTGAGTGGACTGTGGCTCTCGTGGGTTTTAGCCTAGGTGGAAGGAAGGGGAGGTAAAATGTTGAAATAAAAGAACTGAAGAGGGAAAGAGGGCAGCAGAAGAAGTGGATAAGTGTGTCCCAGTTGACATTCAAGGTCAGGACTGTGCACAAAAACACACGCTCGCGCACTCACACAAGTACACCCAACAAGTTATACTCAACGCTGCACACACAGATGCCCGTCGCCACACACTGCCACACACATCCTCCCTGCATCCTAATGGTAGTAATCACTCTCCCACCTCCTGCCTCAAGTGAAGTTCAAGTCCATTAACTTAAAATATATACACCTTTTCCTCCTCTGCTCTACACTTTGGTAGTTGTACCTTCATTTTTAGTTCATTTCTTCTTTTTTTTTTTATTTTTTTTTTTTATCTGTCATTTCCTTTGAGTTTTTTTCCTTAGTGTGTTCTACCAGAGTGCGCGCTTGTTATCGTTGTATTCCAGGTCTTGCCTTCACTCAGCTCTTATTGATGAAGCAGTGGCAACTTTTACTCTAACACTGATAGAAGCAAGATGGAAGAAACCCATTAAACCTTGATTTCTTTCTCCATACTCACCATCTTTTTTTTTTTTTTCTCGTCTCCCCCAGTGTGCGCTCTCGTGTCCCTCTCCTTTTCTTATTTTTTTTCCCTCTGTCAGTTAACTTTAATGAATTTCTTTGTTGGCATGACAGTTCTGTTATTATGTGTCTCCATGCTGCTTCTTTCTGTCCACATTATGTTGCTCTTCCTGCTATCGTTCCTCCCTCCTTCATCACTCTGTTTAGAGGCTTTTTTCCCCCCATAGGCCTGTCTCGCTCTCGTCAAATCTCAGGCCTCTCCGTCCACAATACTATCTTGACAGTCCATACTTTACACATTCCTCTCATTCCTCTCTGTCCTCTCTGTCCACTCATTCTTCTCTGTCCACTCTGTCTTCTCATTCCTCTCATTCCTCTCTGTCCACTCAGTCTTCTCTGTCTTCTCTGTCTTCTCAGTCCTCTCAGTCCACTCAGTCCACTCTGTCCTCTCTGTCCACTCAGTCCACTCAGTCCACTCAGTCCTCTGGGTCTTGACTATATTCAGGGTCAATGAAGCCACATTTCCACCAACCAGTCTGGTTCAGTTCAGCCCAGTTAGTTACACATTAGAACGCTGTGGATGAACCAATAGAACCACTACATTATGTGGAGGAGGAGCTAGAAACACTGCAGGCTGTTGATTGGTCAGAGAGAATCAGAGAAACCAGAGTCGTCTATCGGAGGAGCTCAGTGCTGCACGTGGCGGGAAACTGATGGTGAAGGAAAAGGAAGCAGGAAGTTGTGGAGGCCAGATCGAGGGTTTGGGTGCGTGTAGGTAGCAGTTAGGTCCAGCTGTCGGGGCACTGTGCCGGAAGTGTCCGGTGGTCTTCAGGTCCGGTTGTATTACAGGTCGCAGCTCTGTGTATCAACATGTCTGCAGTGAGTCCAGGCTGACTTCCAGTCAGCTGTGATCAGATCAGACTCACCGCCTTCAAACAGCTTGTCGAAAAGCTGCTGACAGGACACCAAAGAGACTCCAGCTGACTGAACGTCCGACTGTCCACAAACATCCTGATCAAAGCTTCGCTTTCTTCTGTCTGAGGAGCAGCAGACTGATGGACAGAAGACACACCACAGGTCTGATATTAACACACACCGACCGAGCTGTTTCCTGCATTAATCATTCATCATCATCATCGTCATCATCGTTGTCATCGTCATCATCGTCATCATCATCGTCGTCGTCGTCATCGTCATCGTCATCATCATCATCATAGTCATTGTGATCATGTGATCATCATCATCATTGTCATCATCATCATCATCATAGTCATTGTCATCATTGTCGTCGTCGTCATCATCGTCGTCGTCGTTGTCATCATCGTCGTCGTCGTCGTTGTCATCGTCGTCGTCGTCGTTGTCATCATCGTCATCGTGGTCGTCGTCGCCATCATCATCATCGTCATCATCATCGTCATCATCATCGTCATCATCGTCGTCATCATCGTCGTCATCATCGTCATCATCATCATCGTCATCATCATCATCATCATAATCGACATCATCATCATCGTCGTCATCATCGTCGTCATCATCATCATCATCGTCGTCATCATCATCCTTTTCTTCCGTCTTCTTCTCCTTCATCATCATCATAATCATAATAATCTTCTTTTTCTTCTCCTTCATCACCATCATCATCATCATCATCATCATCATCATCATCTTCTTCTTCTTCTGCTTCATCTTCATCACCTTTTTCCTCTTCTTTTTCTCCATCATTTTCATCCTCTCCTTCATTATCATCATCTCCTTCTTCCTTCTTCCTCTCCATCATCATCATCATCATCATCATCATCATCATCATCATCATCGTTCTTCTTCTGCTGATTCATTCATTCTTTGTGTTTGTGGCTTCCCACCTCTCCATCAGCACAAAGACATTACAGATCGCCACACTTGGCCTCAGTGTTCGGAGCTGGTTTAGACTGGTATTTGCAAATAGAGCTCATTGGTTTGAATGACAGTAAATACACAGTAGTTTCAAATGTCAAAGTGTGACCTGGTTGAAAGCAACGAATTCACTGTCTGTAATTTAGCCACAATAACAGCGCTGACGGCGAGCGTTGTGATAATATGCTACCTTCACCTCAAGCGTCAACAGTGAAAATAAAGAATTGTCTTGAAACGTAAAAATCGTTTGGAAAAGCAAGAAGCAGCAGTGTCAGCGGTCCTAGCGAAGGCATGCTCTGGATATTTAGAGAGTGCAGCAGAATTAGCAGAGTGTTTTTGGAGATCGAGGGCTTTCGCTATGGAGACTGGCGCGCTGTTAGGGGTACATTTGTGTGAACATTTAATGGACCACCTGCTGGTCTCCCCGTGCCCCACCCCCCTCCACCCTTTGTAAAGAGGCCTAAGCAAACCTGACATCAAGAGCATTTGGGGGACTCTCCATCTATCACATCGCAGCACATTTTTTGCCTCCCTCTTGCTCTCCCCTTCTTTTTAAGCAAAGACAACTTTGGTAAATATTTCATGGGGTACATTGCTTCAGTTTCACTGTGTCGAGCAGAGAGAGTGGCACGCGATGACGACTGACAGGACCATACGCCGGCGCCCGCTAGGAGACAGCCTTTCTTCTTGGTTTGTCTTCCTGACACTCCTACTCCTTTTTCCCCTCCCGTTTTCCTTCTGTCACGGACAACAGTTCTTTCAGGCGAGAGTCTGGCTGCTGATCATCTAGCTGTTTCTTTAAATTTTAGTATGACTGCAAAACTTCTGCCGATCCATCTGATACTGTTAGCTAAAATGCCAACATATGGATACAAATCTGGTTTTGCACAGACTGCAACATTTATAGCACTTAATGATATGATACACGCTTTTAAGATCACACAGAAACTTAACTGTGGCTCTTCTGCCAACTTTGATGTTTACACTAATGAGTGAATTATTAAATTTGGATTGTCATTGTTTCAAGTGGCTTTAAAAATCTCTAACTTTTCAGGATACAGCATGATTCCATCTGCCTTTACCTTCTAAGCTGACCTCAGCCTTCCCTCAGCGGCGCATTATAGAAAAATGCTGCATCAACTATAAAATAATACCACTAAATAATCACTTTTGTTGTTTCTTTCAGCACTACTCAAACTCCAGCGCCAGCCTCTCAATATCATATTTCTCAAGTGCAAGCTTCAATGATTGCCTTTACTGTTATTGGAAGGCACACTTCATTTCCCTCCCCAACATTCAATTTCATGGAGGGATGAGAAAATGCTGCCTTTCCATGCTACTTATGAAGATTTGACAACACTACAGTATGCTCACTTTGCCGCCGCCGCCGCCGCCGCATCGCCGCTCTCTCCCTTCTCTCCTGCTCTCTTATTTAATAAACAGTGTGCTTGCTTGACTTACAGTAGGTTTCCACCTTGCCTTGCTCAGTGTGACGAGCAGCTGAATGGTGTCACAGTTAACAGTGGCGGCTCAGTTGCTCTGTTGTGACAACATTCGTTTGATGTAGAAGTGGTAGTCCTCGGCTGCCATGTTCTCCCCTTCTGCTCTTTTTCTTGTTCCTGCTCTGTCTGGATCTCACCGCTGTCACACGTTGGGGAAGCCAACTGGCATGACCTGAAAGTGTGACGGCGACACGCAAGCTGCCATTTTCCTCTCCGTTGATAGCCGTCCAACACGCGCGCATACATAAAGAGAAATGCAGTCATTTTCCTAGATTAAAGAACTTTAATTGGCTCTTGCTCTTGTCTGAACTGGTGTACCAGGATGCAGCAGAGGGTGCCAGTGATGTATAAAAGATGCTATGTGTTTGTGCGCGTGTGTGTGTGTGTCCCTCATTTTCATAAATTTGTGTGTTTTCATAAAACTTAGTCACACATAAATCTGCCATATGTCCAAGAATTTATCGCTGACTGCAGTTTTCAAAGTCAAGTATGCTGCTAAGACAACCAGCATCATGCTCATCTCTCTCTCACTCACACTCAAACAAATACCCTCAAACTTTTAGAAAATATTCATCTCATACCGCAGTTACCACTGTAATCGTTTTCAGTCTCAACTGGAGTGAGGCTAAAACACGATAACATGTCATAATAGACAGGAAACTCTTCTCCTAGCGGAAGAAGATTTTGTTAGGAAGTGCCATTAAAATTAATCAAAAGATTCACTTGTTAAAGCCACCATGACTCACTCCGTCACTCCTCTGGCTGTGAGCTGGAGATACAGAAAAGGAAAGTGCCGGCAGCCACGTATGGGATCGGAAAAAGGAAAACCACTCAGGGCGTCTTTGTCCTCTGTTTAAACAGTGCCACAGAGGGGGGGGAAAGAGGAGTGGGAGGAGTGGTGGGGGGGAACCAGGGGAAGGGGGGATAAGAGAGAAGAAGTTTCTCACAGCTGCCCAGCCTGAGGCCCAAAATGCGAGGCGCTTTCCTCGTCGCCGCGTCACCAGCCATCCGTTGTCGCCTGTCATTATTTTACCTCTCACAGAGCGCACACGCCGTCTCTCAGGCACATATGCACAGTTACATCGCCACACACTGTCTGTGCCGCCTTGATCTGCTCTTAAATGCTGCCAGCGTCAGATCCTCAAACATGGCCAACTTTAACAGAACAGAGAAACTGCACAAAAATACTGCAATTTTTTATTTATTTTTTATTTTTGTATTTTTTTTTTTTCAATTTTCATTAAACTGTTAAAATGCTGCACGCTTGGTTTGGTATATTAGAGATAATGGCATGTATTGCAGTGGAAAAGTTAATACATTAATTGCTGATATTACCCAGCTATTACTAAGTGCTCTATTTAGCATTGTTATCAATACTGACATACTGGGCTGTACTCTGTGATGCTTTTTTTATTGGTGTTATAGTTCATAGTACGCGCCCAGAAACTGTAGTGTTTTGCTGAAAAACTCGCTGGAATTATGTATGCGAGCAAAAAACATAGTGCTGCTTTTGCCCCTACATTGCTCAAAAACAATGTAGGTTGCTCACCATCTTGCAAGCATAGACACGTCCACAGTGACAAGCAAGAAGAGGCAGAGATGGTGTTGCACGGTTTGAAGGCTTCCAGTGAAGCTTCACTATTAGTGATTGGTCACACCAGCATTTATAATAGCAGTATTTTCAGTTCATTTCAATGGAATCGCTGTGATCCGTGTATGTCTTGTTGAGCTGAAGTGGATTTGTGATGTGAATTCATGAAGTGTTAAACTTTTGATGACCTTGACACTCAAGGCGCTGTCTTTGTCCAAACATAACCAAGTAACTTTAGTTGCCGAGTTCAGTTGGCAGGTAAGAAAACCGCTCACGAGTCGTTCTTGATGTGGTCATGAGGGGTTGCTTCGGAAGGCACTGAGAAACAACCCGTATCACCGACAAGTGTGAGAACGTTTGGCGCGGTGAGTGTGGAGCTCTACAAAAGGTCTACGCAGGGTCCGTATCAACCCTTCACTCTGCACTCCTGTCCAACCTCCGCGGAGGCTTCCACAAATGTCACACTCAAGTTCAGCTGGTTGGAATTTGTGATCTCGCTGCGAGATGCCAGTAAATCCTACACACTGGTCCTTTAAATGTTTTCCCTACATATACTTTATGTCGTTGCTAACTGATTGTAGATCTGTTTTGTTGTATAGCTTTGGTACCTTCGATAACGTAGAATTAATGGAGATCATATCATTTTAAACACATCTTACCACAAAGTGTGGATACTTCTTACAACCTTACCGTATAATTTATTATCTGGGTGGAAAGTGGAGTATTTACTCATTTAACATAAAAATGACTTTGTAACCTGTTAGACCCACAGAGAGATTTGTTTCAGTTAAATAAATAACAAAGTTTTGAGTGTTGAACTTTGAACATGCACAATAATTCTGACTCAGATAATCCCTACAATGCCGTGTGTATGTATGAGCTTTACTGTCGGATTATTGTGAAAAGAAGTCACAAAGGGACCTAAAATTGTCATTAAATGAAATGACATCTTTTTCGTGAGATCTTTCTAAAAACCCAGACAGAGAAAAGGAAGCATATGATCTTCCCTCTCAGAGCATTATGCCATTTCCTATACTTTCTTCTTATTTCATAAAATTATACAAGGTTTGCTAAGTTTAATATCAAATTGAGTCAAGACTTGTGATGTGTGAAGTCACATCTCTCTGCTAAGGTTTCTGTCAGACAGTCTTTGGTCTTCGGTGGCATCTGATTAAGATTTCTGAGCTGAGACCGTTTTGTATGAAATCTTGTAAAGGGTTTGGCTCTGACAGCTCACCTATTCCAGGAATATCTTCAAAGACTCTTACAACTAAAACCATTAGGGATTTAAAAGCATCTGTGTTAGTCTCCTTTCCATTTTAAACCAGACATTTTAACACCAAGGTGGTTGCGTGTGAGAGCGTAATCCTCTGCATAAAATACCTCTGTGTACATCTGACGTACGTATGTCAAGCTCTGCAGTGATTACAAACTGGGCTCATCTAAAACCATTAGCTTCAACTCCTCAAAGCCTCACACATTCTAGAAACGTGTGCCATGCATTTGCTTCATGCATTGCTCCTTGCATGCCTGTCAAACACCTGGGAGTTATTCTGCAAAGCGCGAGCATGTTTTCAAGCTGTGTTTCAAAATTTTATTATAATAAATATACTCAGTATGTACATTATCTGACGCACGTACTGTACAAACCCCTCTATTCACATGTTGCATGTATACATTCAACACTGTTTGCAAGAAAAAACCTTGAAAAGGAACATGAACAGGCTTACAGTGAACGGGTGCATTATTAAAAGACTGTGCACAGTCTCTTAGGTCCCAAGGCTCTCATGAAGCACATTGTGATTCAATGCGGTGAAGTAAGATGCAGGCCTACTACAATCTGGCTGTGCAGATTTGATAATGTACTGAAACTGTGCTGAGAGGAGTGTGGAACAGTGCAGGTTTGATCACACCCTACCTGTGTGATGTGAGGAGCTTTAACTGTGACTCTATTAGTTTCCGTACAACATGACCCCACTTCTCTGACTAGATGCTCCCCTGCTCGCTTGAACACGTCTGACTTTGCTGGATTGGAATTCATAAACTGAAAGCATCAATCAGCAGAACATCAAGGGGAATACTTAACAGTAGGCTACATTTACGCTTGAGCTTTTCCACTAATCCACTTGGATTACGTGTTGTTCGTATCATCCTGATGGCCAGACACTGTCACGTAATTTCAGGACTTTTTTCCTCTTCCAAAAATACTACGACCCCTTGGCCCCTTAAAATACTTAACCTCAAACTGCGCCCGACGTCCGTTCCCTCCGTCTGACACACACGCGCGCGCGCGCACACACACACACACACACACACACACACACACACACACGCGCGCACACACACTGGCCTATATTGTTCTACATTTTATCTAGTGCAGTTCCCTCAACTCCACTGAATACATTCACAAATCCGAGAAAGAGTAATAACTTCGTGTGTCCGCAGTTTGCTCAGCGCCTCGTGCCCACATGAAGCAGCTCTTTTTCTCTCTCTCTCGTGGAGCTGCTGGCGGCGGCGCTCCCGTGGGCCGCCGCGCGGGGTGTCCGTCACGGTGGGCTGTTGGCTGGACAGTTCAGGACATGTTGATGACCAAATATCCCAGAACCACGGCGACCGTGATGATGACAAAGAAGACGAGCACAGCGCAGATGGAGGCGAAGCTAGCATCCCTGTTGCCTCCTCCTTCCTCTTCCTTGGGCTCCTCTTCGCAGATGGAGATGACACCCACGGAGGAATTCCCGACGCTCATGTTGGACTTGAGCTCCGCGCCCGCCTCCTGCTTCGCCTCCACGGCCCACGGCGCCACCTGCACCTTCATCTCCATCTCCTCCATCATGTGGGTCACCTGGGAGATCTCGGACTGCAGGTCGCGGAGGTCGGCCGTGTCGATGTTGCTGTCCGCCTCGTACTTCATGTTCTGCACGCTCATGGCCCGGGCCGCCACGGTGGTGGTGCTGCCGGTCATCCCCGTCTGGATGAGGTGTCTCGTCGGCACCTTGAGGGGGAAATCCTGCCCTATCTCCAGGGACCTTTTCATGTCCACCTCCAGGAGCTCCATGCTGCTCGAGAACAGCACCCATAGGCGCTCGTACTCGGCCCGGTCCTCTTTGCTGATGGTCTTGTCTTTGAGCAGAGAGGTCAGTTTAGTCCTGTTGGCCACGGCCAGCTCCTGGGCCTTTTTGCGCGTCCTCTTCAGCTCCTCTCGCAGGTTCTGCGAGTCCGAGGTGCTCCCCAGCGCGATGACCAAATGCCGGTAGCAAGCGGTCACTTTGTTCAAAGCGTCCAGCATTGTTTTGCATTCTTCTTTCCCCATGACTGCCTTTAAAAAAAGAATCTGCGCCCTCGCCAAAAAATATGAAATATCAAACAAAAGAAGCTTGGAGAGAAATGGCGAGCTGTTAGTGTCGGTGCCTCAGCCTCAGTCCTTAGTTTAGTTTCCACAGGCGCACACCCCCAGCTCTACAAATCCCCTCAGAGTACTGGTCAGAGCAAATTCCTCTCTATCCATGCTCCTTCCTGTCTGCAAGCAGGCACAGAGAGCGGCTTACAAATTAATGCGTCCGTAAATGGCTTTACGCTACCTTTGCGCTTCCCTAGTGGAGATCAAACAGCGCCGGAGCACCTCTCCTGCTGGGCGCGGATGCTGAATGGACGTGAAACAATCCAGCCTCCCCCCTTTTTTTACGAGATTTGGATCCAGATTCAGCTACAGGTGTCATCCGCCTAGCAGCCGCCTAGAGAGGGAGAGAAAGAGAGTGAGAGAGAGAGAGAGAGAGAGAGAGAGAGAGCTCGGTGCCTTTTCCGCCACCAGCTTAAAATAAGTCCGTTAATGTTGAAAGATGACGCGCGGCGGCGAAGATGGAGATCTTTAGGAGAGTTTAAAAGAGGAAACGGCGTGGAAGCGTCCGTAACAGAGAGTCAGAGGAGCCATTGTGTTTTGGTTTTGGTTTATTTATCTGCACTGGGGGGGGAGTTGTCCACTTCTGGGCCCAATCGCCCATGTTTAAATACCAGCGAGCGCCTTCTGTGGTCACATGTGCGCACTAAACAGAGCCATGCAGGCAGGAAAACAAAGCAGCTCTGCTCCCATTGGTCCGCGTCTGGTTCAGCTGCATCCCGCCATTGGCTGCTCCGTCCCTGACGCGGCCAGGGCTGGGATATCAGCGGGGATGTCGAATCACGAAGCCCTAACCTATCTGCCATTTGTGATCAGGGTGTCCCTGCGTGTGATGTCATCTGCATTTCCAGAGACGAAAGAAGCGATGGCCGATGGCTGGCAAGATGTTCCACGTTATTTCTGTTTATCTTTGCACTTCAGAACAGCTCAGCAGGAGCAAAGGTGTCCACGCTTCCTAGTGACAGCCATAATTTGAAGCACTCTATACCTGCTTAGTGATGATACACTACATTTGGCTGATAACTGTGTCAGGTGCGTGCATAAGTGAGAACCCACATATTAATTTCTTCTCCGCTTGTTTGCGTAGCTGCGTGCCCTGCAGTGCATTGGACGCACACAGCTCATGATGCCAGTCACTGCACACTGTGTCGGTCGGATAATGTGCTGTTTACCTGTGTGGCCCCTGCTGTGTTGAGAGGCGAGAGGCAGTGTGGCTGTGTGGTGTTTGCATGGTTTGCTCTTTTTGCATTATTGAAGCGGATGGGGCCTAATGATCCATCGACTGCAGTCTAAAGCTAATGGACTGAAACACGGAGGAGGCCTGAGGAACTCGGGGAGAGGCTAGCTGTTTGCTTTACATAAGGTGGCATCCACTGTGGCCTGGGGATTTGTTTCTTCTATTCCATTCAGTCCTATTTTGGAAAAAATCATTATTTTTGCTTATATCAGATTCCCTCACTCATTCAAACGTCATGCATATCCGCCAAATTTGCTGCATATGCACTTACACGTAATTTCATTCTAAGATTCATTTAATATTGCTGTATGTGTCTGCTCTGTTTGTACTGTACTGTTGCATATATTTCAGCTGCTGGTAGCCGTGCCAGTAACGTCTGACTAACATATCTTGGCTGAGTCAGATGTTTTGTAAAGATCTTGGCAAATGGATCTTCTTTCCTTTGAATATGTTTCCATGGCAGCCTCTCACCTCTTGGCAAGCACTCTTGAGTTATTTATCCACCCACAAGGTAGCTATTCAATTACTGACAGTGCGGCCAGTTGTCAACAGTCATGCTCATTGTCTCTCATGTCATAATTTGAATTGCAGTTCAGCTGTTGTCAAAGGAAGGATGCATGAATGTTGCATTTGTTTTCTTCTTTTTTACAGTGGAGATGGCTCTCAAATTGATATGATCTGAATTTCTGTCGCACAATTTGTCACACTTAAAAAAAAAAAAGAGTTTTAAAGCAATTTACTGATGGTTTTTGAATGTGTTTGCAGTGAAGGTATACTGTAGTTTCCAGTATTGCGCTCTTTCAGCTCAGTCGTTTCCACCATGAATCCACAAATACAGAAACACAGCCAAACTCCGTAAGACAAAGAAGACACGTGGCCTGTTACAACTACAAACAAGTGAATTTATACCTGGCCCGTCTCTTCTTTATCACCTTTACATGGAACTGCTGACGACACAGAGGCAGAATTGCAGGATTACATCGTGAAGTTGGCTTGGTGTCTTTCTGTCTGCCTGCATTCCTATAATAAGATTTCTGATAAGCTGGTCGGTCGGATTCAAGTGTCGGGATGAGTCAGACATGCTGTGGTCTGATTGCTCTCAGAGTGAGCACATCATGTATAATGCAATGTGATTTCCTGCGCAGAGGCTTTCTGTGGTTTGCTATTACACAGAGAAGAGTAACAAGATTGGGAGGAGCTTCAGATGTTTATATTGGTGACTTCCTGACTCACGGAAAGGGAAAATCAATCATATTTTTTTATTGTTTGAAACAGTTGCTTTCTGTCCTGTCATTTAAGAACACATCTTTCTTTGTGGTCTGTCTCTGGGACAAAAAAGAAAGCGTGCATAAGAATTCCTGCCAGTATTCCAGCTTTACTGGGATCTTTGAGTTTTTGCTCAGTACATCATTAGCTTTGCCTGGAAGAGCAGTATCTCCATCTTGACTGAGAAATATTAAAAATGAACCGTCCATTTTTTTCATTCTTGGTCAGTTTTTAACTTGAGATGTATTAGAAGGGTTATCATGAGACAACATGGATAAACCCAAAGTAAGTGAAGACCAAGAGCAATATTAATCACATATTCCAGACTGAAGAATAATAATGGCCAAATATTTGTCATAATAAAAAAAATAGCATTATTTTAGAACACGTAGTACACCAAATATCAGTGGAAATTTTCTACATTGTGATTGTCCCAGTACAATTCCGGTGCAAAATGTGGATAGAACTAATGTTCAGTTGAAACCACATACAGACGTGTAAGACCATGACCACAGGATGACCCTAACCCAGGCTGAGCTTTAACCATCAGTGGCAAAATCACCTGTTTTCCCTCAGCAAACTTTTGGAATGTGTGTGTTGTTTTCAAAACATTGATTTAATTGCAAAGAAAAGCAGGAAATCTGATATTTTGGACGGACTTTGAATTATCACGTAATGGACTTTAGACCTGGATCACACAGTTTCCAAACAATGATTTTGAATGGTCTTAAGGGGATATAATGCAGGTTGAACACAGTCACGAGAGCAGTACACTAAAGTGAGTGTGACCGTCCACACTGTTGGGTTTCGCCTCCATCGACATGGCAGCACATGTGGCTGCTGTTTGACATCCCTCTGCTGCATAAAGCCATCGCTTCCACCGCCATGCTATTTC
>JAPZEA010000001.1:8580551-8591536 GCA_029783685.1 Heniochus monoceros | reverse complement strand
TCTCAATAAGAATTTGTCAGTTTAATGGCAGACCAAGGTCAGATGCTATTTGTCCTGTCTGTGTGTATCCTTAATTTTCTGTTTGTTGGAAGCACTATCTTGTTTTAAATTATGTGATTGAAAGACCTGAAACTGTTGAACGTGTTGTTTTGTTTTTTTTTATTTTTCCTGTAGGCTCTCACAGTTTCCTGCCTTGGAGCTTGATAAGTTCCTTGAGGATGTGAGGTAAGAAGCAAGACAGTGAACAGCAACAGTCTTAGCAACCTCAGTTGTTCTCTCACGTCTTTAAGCCCCATAACCTACAACAACACTATGTGGCCACATGGGGGCAGTATTAGACCATCTGGCTATTATGGTCTGCCCTCTATTGTCTTTTAAGAGATGGTATCTAGAAATGGGATAATGCCCTCTTAAAACATTTGATCCTGGACTTTTCACAGATTTTGTGTTTTTACTAAATGTTCAAAAATATTAGAAACAAAGAAGATTTGTTTTATTCCACATGCTTTCTGGCCACTCCGCTGTGTAGCCAGTCCATCATCACCTAATCTGTCTTTTGAAGTTTTCTGTTACTCAGAGTTAATCTCTGCTGTTATCCTCTGTCATATTTGGGACTTCTGTGTGTAAAATGAAATCAAAGAACTGCCAAAGAACTGAATTGGTCACAGGTAGACCATGATTTTGTTTTACTTTCATGGTACACATTTGTAATTAAGTCGTAATGTAAAAAGTCGTTTTGAATTGAGATTTTGACTACATGGAAAGAGACACTGTTTATTGAAAATATTTTGCTACATGTCTATGTTTTGTTTTCAGTTTCAGAATGGAGATTTTGTTGAAAAATAATCAATTTTCTTTTGTTTTTTCATGTATCCTCCACCTCTCCCTTTCTTTGTCTCTCCCTCCCTCCCTCGCTGGATCAGAAACGGTATTTATCCAATGACGGTGTTCGGGCTGCCCTGTCCTCAGCAGCCTCAACAGGAGACGGTTAAATCTCCCATTGTCGTCCCCTTGGTCAAATCCCCCACCCCTGAACCTGCAGAGCTCGAGACACGGCGGGTGCGTACAGCTCAGTATACTGCATATAACAAAAGGAAAATACAGTCTCAAGGGCGATATTTCCCGAGTAATCATCCTGATGCTAAATTTCTTCATTTTCATTATCAGTCACTCAATCAATACATATACTGCTTGCATTTGTAGAAGTGAAGAACCAACACTAGTTGAGAACCATTAATACAACCCTGATTCCCAAAAGGTTGGGACTCTGTGTAAAACAGAATATGATAATTTGCTAATCCTTTTTGACATATACACAGTTGCACAGTTGAAAACAGTACAAAGACAATGTATTTAATGTTTTACCTCATCAACTTCATCAACAGGCAAACTCTGTTGCTCTGAAACTTTCTCGTGATTCCCAATAACAGGTCATTATTAAGTTAGCATGTCTATGCAAAATAGAAGGAATGTAACTGGGAAGATCCCCAGATACCCTGGTTAGGTTTGGTCTCCCAATTTAGGCTATGATGTGTGGAGGTTGGTAAGTATGTTGATCAACCATATTTATTCATCCCTGACCATGATTATTGACTTGACATAATTATGACCCAGACCCAAACAGTAGGTAATGTCACAGAATGCCTGCTCATAAAATGCACCAACTTCAGTGATAATGTAGCTCAGATTTGATCTCACTCCTGCCAGCCTGCACAGTGCAGAGGAGAGAGAGAGACCCTGATGCCAGAAGAACCGCTCATTCTTGTCTGTCTGTGTAAATAATTTGTATTTATTTATTTATATTTTGAATGTCCGTCCCCCACAGTCTCTGCTTAGAGAAATTCTAGCCTTTGGACAAATGTAGTTGAGGACTCCTGGTATAAAAGATTTAACCTCGTGGGTTTGGGAACACTTTGTAAAACTATTGTACTGTTTTTAATTATTTTTTAAATAGGTACCCAACTTTTTTTAGAGTGGGGGTTGTGTTTACATTTCGATATTTCTTCTGCAGGTCACTCATATGCAGTGTAACATTGAACCTGTCGAGGAGGGAGTAAAGTATCATGTAAGTCTCTGTAATAATATTTAGAATTTGACCATTTATATTTTTACTACTTCAAAATGCAATGAGGTTTCCCAACAAGATATTAGTCCAACCATTTTGGTATTCCCTAGCTCCACAGATGTAAAATAATAAACTTAATTCTGTCTGTTGTTGTCTGTTTCTCTCTTTTTAGCTAACATTGCTGCTGAAACTGGAGGATAAACTGAATAGACATCTAAGCTGTGACATGTTACCTCGTAAGTCCACGTCTTCTATCCTGCACTGACACTTACTCACTCTGAGCCTAAAGATACAGTCACTTAATTTATAGTGCTCCCACATCCTACAGTTTCCACCAAGCTTTCTCATAGTGATGTCCATCACATCAAAAGTGAGCTGGGAGGTTGAATTTGGGCACGCTATTGGGTGCTAAAACAAGACTGGGTATATTTTTATTTTTAAATAAGAAGCAACCTTTGACGCACAATCAGTATTATAGTGGCTCCTGCAATTAGACTGTCATTTGATGTTTGTTGTGTTGAAGGTGTGTCATGAGTAGGAGAGTTTAGGGAAAGATAAGAGGATTAGAGGCCATTTTTTCAGGTATGTGTCAGTGTGTGTGTGTGTGTGTCTTGTCATTTTTACATGTGTGTAAAACATCAACACCAGAAAGCATACAGCGCTTGCCTTGTGGGACTTGGGAGGGAGTGACATGTGTTTACGCGTGTGTATTTTGTTTTACACCTTCGGGGTTTTTATGAAGTGCATCCAATTTGTCCACCTTGACGGTTTTGGTTTACAGCTCGGGTGTCGGGTTAATGTTAGAATTACATTTGACTACTGTACTGTTTTACAACACACAGACGTTTAATAAGCAGCTTTTCTCCATATGTGTGCATTGAGGCATGTAGGAAAGTGAGAGTGAGTTTCCAGACAGAGCTTGAAACTCAGATGGCGTCACTATATGCAGTATGCAGGACTATTTTAGGCAGGGAGACTGACTGCTGCTTGTGTGTCATGAAAACCTTTCACCTTATTTTGGACAAATTTACAGGAAGGAACATTTTTTAACATTAACAGCAAATTTGACAAATTCAGAAATTCTTGTACTTTTTACTTACTTTTTACTTCAGTGAATTAATTTGAATTTTTAAACTGAGGATTCTCATCTCAGCGCTGTGCAACATACCAGACCAAATGAAGGCGAACGAGAGAGGAACATACAACACAACTGTTGCAGTGGTCAGAATAATGCAGGCAGTATGATCCAGTGTGCACACGCACACACAGGTATGGTAGGCATGTATAATGTTGCAGGCGTGTGGGGAATGCCTGGCCCGTGAAAGGCTGCAGCTGACAGCTGTCACCTCCTGTGTCAAGATTTGACCGTCTCTTCCCACGCTTTCATCTCCCTGTCTCTCATTCACTCGCTCTCTCTCTCTCTCGCTCTCTCTCTCTCTCTCTCTCGCTCTCTCTCTCACACACACTCAATTGACTTTATCTCTTCTCTCTCCCACTATTTCTCACATCATATGTCTTCTCTTGTGCACTCACACCCTAATACCAGCGGCACACACTGTAACTTCTAGTTACTAGTCTGTCTCATAGACACACCCTGTATGCTTTGAAAAGCGTCCTTCCTGCTGATATCAGGGCATATCCCTTCAAGCTTTCCTTATCAACACGTCAAAGTCCAGACTCACACCGTGCAGGGTCACTAGCTAACTGAACCACTTAAATTTCACCCCCTTGGCCTTTAATGTGGCTCTCCTGCACGCTGTTCACAATTGAAGGTTGTTTTTTCCTCAAAACCAAGTGGTAACTCATTTTGTCAGGTGATTTTATTTGACAGCACAAAACTGAAACAAGTGAGGAAGCCTCTCTCAGCTCCAATATCAATAGCTGTGGGGTGCTAGTGTTTTTCTTTTCATAATGTCAAAGCTGTTGGATGATCCATTTTCTCCGCTTGTTTTTCTTGTCCCGGCCACATTCCTCATACAGTTGTGAATTGACAGCCAGATTATTAAAAATCATTAGACCATGACAGCTCCACTGTTGGCTAGGCACAGGCAAAGAATGTCTTAATTTGGGGTGGTGGCTAAACCAATAGTAAAAAAACACTTAGATTAAATACTATTCATTTATTTAAAAAAACAGGTCAGGGACTGACAGGAAGTTTAAGCAGATGTATGTTTTCAGTTTTCAGGAGAAAGTAGGCATCAAAAGTTTTTATATATTTTTATATTGCAAATCCTGTATATATTTTCCTAATGTTTTAGTCAGGTAAAATTCAGCATTCCTTATATTTCTATATTTTGTATAACTTTGCATATAGTTTGTTTAGACTTCGGTTGATGCCTTTCGTAGTTCAGCACAGTTCAGTTTTTTGTGTACTAACTTTCCCCCAGCCTGCCTTGTACTTTCACCAAAGGTAGACTGAGTTCTTGCATTTCTTTCATGTAATGTAAACAGTCAGGGGAATAGCACAGTAAGAGCAGGAGTTCTTTTATGTAACAAAATGTTATGCAGCTGCATTGTGACAGGGATTATTGACACTGCTGTTGATGGAGAAATCTTAATCTTAATCTTTCCCTTTTCCGACATAGATTTGTTCCTGTATAACTGTTGAATGTTGAGTCTTGACAGAGGTCTTACCTGAAATTTACTGTTGGATTTTTGGGCTCATTAGAACAGTGGAAAAGGTATAACTATCAGCCCAGAGTTCCAGTCCCCGAGTTCTGGGTACTCTGAAACTGAGAAAAGAAGAATGGCCTTATGAGCTTCCATTAAATCATTAAGCCTTTAACAGCAGGGCTAAAGAGGAGCATTTAAAAAGCAAACATGTTTTAACAGATCATGTCCTAATGAAGACCATGCTTGTTGAAACATGTTGGCTTTTTCATTTTCCTGCCAGATAAGTCCCATTCTGTCCTTTCAGCTGTATTGGATATCGCTTAATGAACGCTTTGCTAGATGTCCACAGGAATATAAATATGGTACTACCAAACAACAAAATGGGTTCATAGAGGCAAAGAGCAACAGCAGTAGCTGCTGTTTGGTGGTTTTTAATGTGTTTAAGGTGGGATGTGGGTTTAAAAGCAGCATCTGGACCATAATTTCTGGATGGTGTGTGAACCCCAATCCTGACCTTTTTTCTGCTGCAGATTTTTTGTGTGTGTGTGCGTGCGTGCGTGCATGCATGCCTGCCTGCATCTGTGTGTGCGTGTGCGTGTGTTATAGTATTTGCGTAACTCAGAGGGAGATAGTGAGTGACTGGTAGCGTTGATGTGATGGTGATGTTACATGTCTGTGGATTACTGCCACTAACTGTGCTGGTGTGTGTTTCAGATGAGAATGTTCAAGAGTTGGCTGGAGAGCTGGTGGAGCTGGGCCTAATCAGTGAGGTGGGTGCTTTGTGTGTTTAAGAGAGATTCACATTGTGTGTGTGGGTGATTCTGAGCGTGCTATTTTTGTACCAAACACTGTGAAAAATTCTGTTGCTTTTAAAAGGTGAGGCGACCCCTGACCCTCCTACATACACACTTTCCCCTCAAGAGCCTTCTCACATTTACTGCTACATATGTACTCGAGTGCCCACTCGCCTACACATGTTAATGTTGTATAATCACTTCACCTCTCTGTGGGCGAGAGTATATGTAGACCTTTGTCTTTATGACTTAGTTCTCTTCATGGATTTCAGTTTTATGCCTTGACTGTACTCTCTCCATGATATCTCCACTATTTAAAAGACTGGTGTATCTTTTGTCATGTCCTAGGTTGTTGAAAATGTTTTGTTGTTCTCTTCACAGGTGGACCAAAACAAAATAGCCTCTCTACTAGAAGAAACATTCAGCCAAGCTCTTCACTAGTGACAGTTTCCTCAACACCTTACGCAGACATTACTGTCTCAAAAGTACACGCTCTTCTACCCAATTACATGTTCTTTTTGATTGCTCAGTGACTGTGTTTAGTGTTTTTATGTCTTTTCTACTAAGGGTAGGTTTTCCCTTTGCATTGGGGACTGAAACTTCCTAATAGCACAGAAAACCGTGAACATAAAGCCAATTTTAGAGTCCAGGCGACTCTAAAGAAGCCACCTGGAGTGATTTCACATTTTTATTTTAAAAGTCAGAACATACATATATACAGTATGTGTTGAATACTTTTAAATTACTTGGCTACTAAGTTGGCTGTTACATATGATTAAAAGATGGACCTCATTAACGCTGCAACAGACACTTAATCACAACAGGGGTTGTGTTACGAAGCAGGTTCGACATAGCCAGGCTTTAGGTGGCTTGACAAAACCCAAAGTTTTCTTCATCAGGCTCCGTGCATGTTGAGTCAACTTCCACACAAAATGAGCCAATCACATGCTGCCTGCTTCAGTCACTCTCTCAGTGCCTCCTGTTTATTTCTAATGTGACAGCTGCACATTGTAGAGCTCTTAATTAAACTTGATACAGCATATTTTAAACATGCTTAATAATTACATTTAGATCTGACACATAATGAAGGATACATGGAAATCACTTTAGTCTGAGGCCACAACAAAGTGAAATAAATTTTATTGATAAGTGATAAATACCAGTAGACTATCAATTTTCTGATCAGTGTTCTATTAGCTGCAGTACGGGCATGGCAGCAAATCAGGACCAAGCATATAAACATAATGCAAAGTGGTCTATAGTTAAATGGGTTAAAAGTCACCTTCATGACATTGAAAACTGTGGCTTTAGGCTCAACATATTTTGCTAACCCATCACAGTCCATCCCTCAGTACTGATGAGATTACCTGCAGCTTCATGTTGAAACCCACTTTTTCTCAAGCGCACAGTTGTATTGTAGTGTGAGGTGTTTACATCAGGGTGAATCTAAAACATAATCAAGACTGATTCAGGCTTCCACTGGAGTCACACCACATCCGAACTCATTTCTTCATTTTAATGGTCGGCTCTACACCTGTTGACCACCAGCAGAAATACAGCTTCCCTACACATAAAGGGATCAACCCAAAGAAAATTTTACATAATAAGCAAGTCTTTCTGGATCTGCATTTCACGTGGATCCCCCTCTCATTTGGCTCCTTTTTGTTTTCGTCTTATGACTGAACATTCCCAGCTTGTTGACTTCTGTGACGTGTTTGACCAGCCTTCACCTGTCATTACCTGCATATATGTAATCGTTTGAAAAATGAATGGCAGAGGTGCAACTTTCACACGTTATGATAGACAAATACCCATGAGTAATATTTTTAAAAAGCCTTTGATACAGAGTTAAATGCGTGTGCACCACTGCACACCACATTTTGGGTGGGAACCATGCCAATTGTCTCTGGAAACATGGATCGCTGGTTACTTTGAGGTACTGTGAACTCAGTGTTACTGAATTTCTGTTTGTGTGTTTGTTTTTATATTTTGCTCAACTCTTTGCCTTATTCTAAGCTTACGCACATGCCTTCAAGTCCTCGTTCCTCAGTTTGTTTTTATTATTTCATTCATTGTTTTACCATTTGCTGCTTGTTGGGTTCACACATGCTACTCAGCCTTTAAAATTCATTCATGTGAGACTTGTGTACTGAACTCGGCTGCCATATGCTGTGGAAAGAGGACCTATTCCAGATACACCTGTCATGTGTTTTATTTATGTCACAGATGCTGTACGTCATGAGTTTTCCTTCCCTTTTTGTTTACTGGGACTTCACAAAGACACCACATTGCTGAGTGTCTGAGCCAATACACAACTTTTTTGTTTCTATTGCTGTTGTTTTCATTTGATCACCATTTAGTAAAACTGGGACAGAGTGGGTTGACGGTTATCCTTCACAGAGTGTACAAGCTCAGTACATCATACTGGTCTTGTTTAGACTTGTATTGAGATCAGGGAGTTGCCTATGTGACATTTTGGCTCAGAGCTCATTGTGGACTACTGGTACTACTGTGTCTGAAAGCTCTTACAGTTCAGGATATGAACAGGCAGTAAGAAAATATCACGTTCTCCTTATAACAACAGACAACAGCTACTATTGGATGCAATAAATTAAAAATGTCATTTCATTGACATCAAGTGTACACACAATTGAACTGCTGCTGCTATATGAGCTTGCAGGCAGAGATTTCCTCTGATGCTGGTTGTTGAGTTTTAATGTTCAGTTGCTCACCTCACCAATGAGATCATATTAATCCAGTGATCTCCACTAAGATGTTTCTTAGGTGTTTTTTCTTTTTACTGTGTTCAGGCTTCTGTTGTGCTCCAGTCAGCATTTTTTGCATTGTCCATTACATGTGTAGTTCTTCTTAATGCATTGTTTACTTTATTTTCCTCTTTGTGAACTCTTAAGATTGTATATTCCAAAGATGTGTTTTTTAAAGTCAGCCAGGAGAATGTAAGCACACCTCTTCTTGGACACAGAAGTGGTGATCACCAGAGCAGCTCTCTCTCTCTCTCTCTCTCTCTCTCTCTCTCTCTCTCTCTCTCTCTCTCTCTCTCTCTCTCTCTATTGGTGGTGTTGAAACTGGTTATTAAATAATGATACAGGGTGGACAGCTTTAGCCTGTCACTGTCACATGGATCTCTTGGTTACATTTGGATAGTCTTATATTTTGTACATGACTTGAATGTCAGTAAATGTGTGTGTAAATGTATCCTGACAAAATCTGACTGTATGACTCTATTCTTTCAAATAAATGTGTGAAATGCATCACTTTGTTATTCTTAAAAGAAAGAGTTATGTTTTATTTCCATTCTTACTGATCACTTCACCGTGTGAGAATAACACAACAAAGACGCTTTTAGTACATCTGGAGTGGCTGTTGCTCCCCTCAGCGTCCAGTGAGCCGCAGGTAACTCAAGGTGAGTTTCCTGACGTCATACAGGAAGTGGACAGGGGGACGTTGGAGTTCGTGTATTGCTGAACAGGTGCTCGAAAATTGCGGACACTGATTTGTTCAAAGCGAGGCGTGTGACACAGCAGAGAGATGTGCACTTTCGGTGAGTTATTCTTCGATCTTATATTATTATTGTACCTGGAAAGCGCCTCGCACGCGCCTAGTAATGCTCCAGGCTGTTATGTGTCCGCCGCTAGTTTTCCCTCCACGGGTGTGAGCGACCACAGGCCTGCAGGGAGGTTTCGTTTTGAAACAGTCGCATATGTGACATGTATTAAAGCTTGTATACGATTCATTAGTGTGGTTCATCTTTAGAGGAACTGAGCTGTCAGCAGTTGGAGAGACTGGCAGGAGATCAATAATTGGAAGGTTATAACAGTATCGCTTATGCCTTCACCGCTTCCTCCCACCTCTGTGACTCACACAGTCAGCACACAGTGAGAGAGAGTGAGCCTTTCTATGCAAATACATTTGTCCACCCCTTCGCAGGAAACTGTAGAATAATACATGTTTTAATTATACAGCGACCTACTCTTGATCATTGTGTTAGCAGGTGTGCATATGTGAGTCTCAAAAAGATAAGGATCGTGAATTTTTAGACTTAATGCTTCAGTTGTTGCAGGTATTTTTTTTATGTGGCTCAATAGTCCATGACTTCCTTTTCATATGCAGATCATAACTTTGGCTGCTGCCAAGATCTAATCATCTAGCTTCATCTTAGTTTAGTTTATACACTCATGAATGGAGTCAAGTGTATTTGCCACAAATAATAAAGGCCTTTTGATGCTGGTGACATACATGTACAGTATGTGCATGTAATATATGTAAGCATGTAAATGTAGCAGGGCTGCAACTAACCATTATTTTTTTCAACTGATTACTTGTTTGGTCTGTAAAATGTTAGAAAATGGTGAAATTTGTCAATAAGTGTTTCCCAAAGCCCAAGATGATGTCAGATGTCTTGTTTTGTTCACAATCCAAAGATATTCAGTTCACTGTTTAAGATGAGTAAAGAAATCATGAAATATTCCCATTTAAGAGCTGGAATCAGAGAATTTTGAGCTTTTTTTCCTTAAAAAACTACTCAGACTGAATAATTCATTATCAGAATTGTTTGCAATTAATTTAATTGTTGACAACTAATAATTGCAGCTCTAAAATGTATGTATACATAAATACATGTAGGAAATCAAGTCCTTTGTGACAAAGGTAGAAAGAAGTCATTCAACTGATGAGAATTTGCCATCTAACATTAATCTGACAACAGAGACGCACACACAGAATAGAGCTCCACTCAACCCGGCCATGTTTGCTTATTGCAGATGTGTGGGTATCTGTGCATATACCAGCCTTTAAGTAACAAGAAGTTGCAGCACAGACTTGTGAAATTTGATTTGAGGTCATTTAGAAACAGTGTTGCCATTATATAGTTTGACCACCAGAGAGCAGATATATCATAATTGGATTTTTTAAACTCTCAAATGTTAATATCAGTAAAAAAAAAATACAGTATCAGTCAGGCTATAACACAGAACAAGTGATGATGTAGTGTTTACAATATGTGTGCAAGGTAACAGCATGCATAGAAACAGTGATATCTACATTTTGACATGAGCTGTGTTAAGTAGTTCTTGTATTTCTGACATCCAGATAAAGACAAGGGGCCAAGAAGGGTGATGAGGAAAGGATTAACTCTCATCCTGATCGGCCATATTAACTTCCTCCTCGGAGCTATTGTCCATGGCAGTGTTCTCCGCCACATTTCCAAACCCACCAAGCATGTGTCCACTGAATACACTATAGCCAACATCATCTCTGTCACCTCTGGCCTGCTGGTGAGTCAGTCATGAAGACATTCATCCTTTGTTTCAAAGTCATATATACATTTTACCATTACTATAAATGATGAATTCACCCCTGTGACTTTCTGTGCATCACAACAACACGTATCTATATATTCACCTATGATAAACATAAAAAAAATGTTTTGCACTGTTAGCTCGGTACAGTGTTGTGTATTTTCCTCAGTAATCAAGACTGAACTTGCCTATCGT
>JAPZEA010000001.1:8484153-8496854 GCA_029783685.1 Heniochus monoceros | reverse complement strand
AGGGTGATTTGAGGTTTTGTTGAAAGAAAGAAAAGAAAGTAAGAAAGAAAGAAAGAAAGAAAGAAAGAAAGAAAGAAAAGCTCTACGATGTGTGTCTGTTTAGTGTAAGATGATTTCCCTGAGTGTTACACTGTTGCCTGCAGAGAAGGATGGAAACAATTAACTTCATCTGTTCACCAGATCTAGAAGGTAGCCTCTTATTTACATACATGTTCGCTTTATGATTGTGTGTGTGTGTGTGTGTGTGTGTGTGTGTGTGTTAATGTGTGTGTTCCCCACAGATCCAGGGAGGAATCCTCCAGGGTTGCCTGGCTTCCTTCCCTTTCATCCCAGCCACAGTCCACAGACAGCCACATCCTTGCAAACACCACCCTTCCTGGTTAAGACGGTTAAGTCTATGAAACAAATCATCTCCCTCCTTTCATGTGTCAGTTGCTGTCTGCTCTTCCATCCTGGTCTGTTTCTACCATATAGGCTATCATTTGTTATGTTTTAACTGGCATTTCTCTTTCTTCTCTGTCTTTGAACGTATCACTTTTTATCATCATGAATCATTCTTTCTCTGTCTCTATCGTTCAATTACACACACACACACACACACACACACACACACACCACATCTGGTAACTTGTCACTCGTCACCGCTAATAAATGATAATAGCGAAATCTCTGAGGGAAAAACAGACATCCATATTTCTGGAGCAGCTATATTAGGCTCATACTAAAAACCCATGTTGTCTTATGTTTCCTTATGTGCGTATTCTGCACAGCGGCCACACACTGATATAGTAATACCTCTTATTAAATGAAATCATACAGCGTATTATGAGGTTTTTCAATAGAGCGGCATTAAATATCCTTCAGATTTTTACTGGACCAGTATCAACAAGGACTGACTTTAAAAATTCAAACCTGCAATAACTGATTTTGGCCACTTGGTGAAAGCAGAAACAAGCTGTGGGTTGACATCATCTTTTTAGCTTGATGAGCTTAGGTGATCTTATTAGCAAAGAGTTGCATATTTACAAGTAGCAACATTAACATTAATTTTGAGCTGTGTTTTTGGCCACCATATAAATGCCGTCTCCACTAACTCTGGAGAAATATCTCGCTCTTTTACATTTAGCTGCTAAATGCTGCCTGATGTTCACCAACTAGTGGCTAACGTTGTCTGCCATGTGGGCCTGGGTGGGTAGCATACAGTGCTTTTTTAGATCTTTATTGCCAAAAACAGCTGTCGAAAATGACGCAGATGAGAGCTGAGGGAGTGAACCACAACAGTTAATTTGTGGGTCAGAAAACCAAAACAATGAGCCAAAAGAGGCTTAATGCTCCGGAGGGCTGACTTTGGTAATAATTCTGTGTGGGTTCATCACCACAAGTGACACCTTTTATATAAAAATAGTCACATGATCCATATTTAAAATAAAAATATTGATTATAGCGGCTTTAAAGCATCATATAACTTCATATTATAATGTATGATTTTCAGTGTTGTACTACTACTAGTTTAGTTTAAAAGTTTAAAAAAGTTTAAGTTAAGTTTAAAAAAATACTATTAACATTAACATTAGAATGATTTTCTTATGTTAAATTGTTTGATAGTATACCTTTAAACATAACACCTTAAAAAAGCAAGTTGACCAAGTCATAAACACGCACTTCTTTTAGGTGACCAGTGTGCAATAAACATTTTTACACAAGCTCTTCCTCTTTCTCAACAAAATGTTAACCATCAACTCTGGCATGCAGGCTAACGCCAATTATTTTACATCCAAAAACCCCAAACTACTACTTTCCTTTGTTTCATTTTCTATTTCACTAAATGTACAAACCACAGAGACAGACTATAATTTTCCATGGATGCTGGTGCCATCTTGAAGAAGGCACAGTTCACTTTTATTGCACGATATGCTATATCCACAACTTATTTTTGAGTGTTTTTTTTCCTGTCTGTGGTCAGGCACAGGCTAAAATTGTTTCTATGTAGTGTGGAGGGTTTTCTGCTCAGTCCTCATGGTGTAGCCTACACCTCAAAAACCAAAATTACAGAGTAGCGAGCTCAGAGAGAGGGGGAGGGAGGGAATGTGCAGCTATGATGCGAACATCTGACCTTCAAAGGACAATTAAGATCCTTCAAAACATCTCAAATTCAGAAAAAAACTCGCTCTCTTGTCATCATGTCCTCCACAAAGAGAAAAAGAGGACTTAATGGCAGAACAAACAACAAACAAGGAAAGAAATTTGTGTGCGCCCACATATTTGCTCACAGACCGCTTAAGCAGAACCGGGTTCGCTGAAAGATGCCATGACTCACTCTGTCTGCCGAGTCTCAGTAAAACCATTACAGTTCAGACCTCGAAACCGACCCCCCACAGTAGCCCAGTCCTCATGCAGTTACACACATTCCCCGAATCCTCCAGACTCCACGGTTTAGTGGGCAGTTTAGTGAGGTCTTAAAACCTTTCCACAGAGAAATGGAGTGATGAAAAATGTAGCAGGGGCACAGACCTGCCACGGGGCCAGATGACTTTGAGTGAAGAAGAAGGAAAAATTGGGAACAGAAATGGATGTTTGAACAAAAGAATGTCTTTATAAAAGCTGCTAATGATGCATTAATTTTGTGAGGAAGCTGACAGGTTAACACATGTCCAGTTGGTGACTTTAGGTGAGCAAAGATGAGCAGATGCTGAGATCATGGTGATGATTTGCAGCTCCGGGGTCGCCTACAGGCTCTCATGGTGACCTTTGAACCCTCACTGAGCTGTGTCGAATGCTTGCGGGTGTTTTAGCACTTAGTGGCTGTGCAATTCACCTGCATGCATGCATGCACACACAAAATGCAAGCGTGTCTGGATTCGTGGATGTTTGCTATGAAGCATGATGCAGATTCCCTGTGGCATTTATGTACTGCAATTATGTCTGACAATAAATACGTTTTACTTCATCCATGTCACTGGTTTCTTGATGTTAAAATTTATAAAGTAACAACTATGACTTGATGAAATGCTGTTAAACATGCACTCATTTTGGCAGTACACCTTCACTTCTTTGCTACTTGCAGCTTTACTCACTCTCTTATTGTGCAGTTCATCCCAGTTTATACCTTCACACTGCAGTCACCAAACTCTATGAAACTAAACTCAAAAGGTCTCTTCAGGGAAAAAAAATGCAAATCTTGTTATATCTGTAATTTGAGTCTTAAAGTTATAAAATTGCAGTTTGCATCCATGAACAATATCCTCACTCCGCTGCTTAACTGTAGCAGATGTAGTTTATACTGCTAAATATTGCTCCCTGTGACCAGAATCTCAGAGGTTATAAAAGTTTACTGTGTGCATATGTGTGTGTCTGTGAGTTCACAATATAAAGCGAGACTTGAATCTTGATTGAAGCATTTAAGAGGATGTGAGTGTGGAACAACAAACTGAGCCGGTAACTCGTGAGACCGTGGGACAAGTTTCTGTGATCTGTGTAAAACTGGTTTTCTTTATAGTGCCGATTCTCTGTAAAACGCATGAGGCCTTTGGAGAGTCCAACTTTTCATTCACAGGGACTTTTATTGAAGTTTCGCTTCAATTTTTTTGGCTTGTACTTCCAAATAATGGACTTTATGGAATCAGTTTAGCTCAGAGACTTTTTGGATTGCAACCTTATATAACTGAATCCTGCACTCTTGAACTAATCCTGTAAAAGATTGTTTTGCCATCTTTTTCTTGATTGAGCTTCAGTCATACATGTATCTTTTCTTAACTTAATATGACAATAATGAAACAATGGTGGAAGACCAACAAGACAAATTGTAGTTTCCTTCACTTCAGTCCTCTGTGTCTCTCTCAGTTTCTCTTTCCACCACTTTCCATCATTAAGCATGGAAACTCAAGTGTTGTCATCACTGCAACCTTTGACCAATCAGCTCCTCTCCTGTGGTGTCTTTGATGGACCAGAAATATGGAGGCGCGTTCAGTATATTACCGTAAAAAACAGCTCCTTCCCGTCTTCCTGCTGTTCTGGCTTTCCACCATTAGTTCCAGTGAATTTGGTGAAGTGGGATTTTGGTCTGCTTGAGAAAACAGGAGGGAGGACCAGACTGGAAGGACTGGAGACAAAATATTACAGTTAACAAGTTGTGTATCATTTATATTACACATGCAATAAAGTCAAGACAATAAACACCCATCGGGTGGCCATGTGTAAATGAAAAATGCTGTAAATTTCAACAGAGGTCCTGTTTGAGCCATAACTTAAACAGCATACTTTAATGAATAAGATGCTCTTTTACCTCCTGCAAGGACTCACTTAATGCTCAAATAATGCAACCCTTAAAAATAACTTACATTTTTGCATCTATGTTCATAAACAGTACTTAAATATTTGAATAAAAATCATATTTAAACAGCATAGCTAGTTGAAAAATGTGCAACCAGAGCAGGGCCACAACATAAAATTGAAAATTGAAAGGTAAAGAAACACAAAGTTTGAATGAAAAGAAATGGAAAACAACATTTGTGGTTTGCAGAAACGTTCAATGCCAAATTTTATTCTGGTGATTGGGTTGCATTGCCAATGCATGAGACGAACAGTCCTGTTTTCAGCTCTGGCTATGCAATCGTTCAGATGATCCAATGGATTTTTACATGATTTATTTAGGAAGTTAGTGAATTGTGTCAATCTACGAAAGGAAAACTTTATCCTTCTGTTTATCTGAAAAGTCACAAAATTTGTAGATACATGGTCTTTGTTAAATAGATATTCTCTTCATGATAACATTATTAATCTATTAATTATCTTTTTTATTAATCCATAAATCCATAAATTCAATTGCTTGTTGTGTCCAACCAACACTCCAAAACCCAGAGATTTTCAGTTTAAGTTCAGCAAAACCTCACATTTCACGAGCAGTAACCACTGAATTATTTGCATTTTTGCTTGATAAATCAACTTATTAATGATCAAACTTGGTTCTTATGTATTTTCTGTCCAGACAAAACATGGACTGTTCCTTTAAGGGTAGACAAGCCATGAAGCTGGCGCCTCTTCAAGGTCGACAGCACACACAAATATACACATATACATGTCATTATCACACTGTAGCTTGTCGGTGCTGGAAAGCAGATGTTCCAGTGAGAGCTCATCCGTTCCTCTTTAAATGTTTCTGTAGTAATGTGTGAAAAGAGATCCACTTGTTTATACTAGTTTGTTTTTTTCCAGCTCTGGGCTAAATGCTGTAGTATGTGCATACATACTGTGATTGCAGTATATTATGTGACCAGCAGGCTGTGCTAGTGGACTGGTTTAATGTTACTTAAAAAATGTCTTCTTATGGGATTCCTATCATAGGACTTATTTTGTGATGATATTGTAAATATGTAACATAAAAGTAATGGATCCATGGTTTATATGTATTGAGGGTCTTGCATATTTTTGGTCACTTTTCTGTATAACAACACTGGGAAGGCAGAGTTGGAGCAGTGTTTTCTTGTTTGTTTTGTTTTTCCTCAGGAACTGCCTGACATGTAGTTCCCACCTTAAGGGAAAGTCATCTGTCTTTTCTCTGCATTTTTCAGAATAAAAAAATGAGAAATAAATGTTCAATGTTGATGTTTGACCAACTGTGTGTTCCATGTTTTCACTTCAGGCCAAATTCCTGCATCTGTGGGGCGAGAAAGGGAATGTTGAAAGCACAAATGAACCATAAAAGTACAAAAGCATTGTGTAATAATAAGTGCACAGATCCTTTACTTAATGAAAAGTACCAATACAATAGTAGTTGATAATTTAATCTTGACAATGTGTAGTGATGGAAGAAGCATTCAAGTCACTGACTAGTAGTCTGTTTTTAAGTAGTAAAAAAAAAAAAAAGTATCAGAGTAAAGGTACTCATTATGCAGAGGATTATGAATTCACGTGTTAGGAGTTCATAATAATGCATCATATCTTTCATGTAAAATCTTGATCTGAAAAGTAACTATAGCCATAAAATAAATGTCAGAGTAAAAAGTACAATAATCCCCTCTAAAATGTAGCAAAGTAGGAATATGAAGTAGCATAAACAGGATATACTTGAGTAAAGTACAAGTTTCCTCAATATCTGTCAAAGAAATGTAGTTTAGTAAAAAGTACAATATTTGTGCCTGAAATGTAGTTGGGCAGAAGTAGAAACAACAACAAATGTAAATAATCAAATAGACCTACAGCACAAGAACCTCAAAAATGACTTAACTGAGTAAATTTACTAGTATATATATTTACTAGTACTAATACTCTACTAATATATATTTCATATACTTGGACTGGAGAAGCCTGTGTTGGGTTTCTTGATGTAGGCTGAACTTCATCAGTTCGTCAGGTCTTTGTTATCAGGCGTGCGGTCACGCCTGGCAGGCAAAGCACAGGTCTGATTAAAGCTGCATTACATTTCCAGGCCTCGGTGTTGTGCACGCTGACGCGCTGGAATGGCGTCATGACACTTCAAACAAACAGAGCCATAATTAATGACCTGCTGTGACAGGTCAAAATGTCTACCACGAAAAAGGCCTGCAGGGCACGAGCACAAATAAAGGATGTGAAAACACAGATTTTGGGCTTTGTAGTTTTCGGCAGATACAATCAAAGTGCATCTGTTTTCATATGACGTTATACTGGACTGTTGAAAGAGAGTAGATTTGATAGATCACATCATTGTTAACTACACAGGAAGTGTGACTTATATTTACTTGTGGCTGTAGTTATTTAGTGCGAAGCATTTGTTTCTGTTTACAGTCACAGTCTGACTCGACTCATGACCAGTGAAGCGCTCAACACAAATATCTACTCACTTCTCTCTTGGTTAGCCACTCTGAACACGGTGGGCAGAGTTTAGCTTCTGTGAATGTTCTGTGCTGTCGAAAACATCGTTCCTAAAATGTTACAATAAATGCATGTTTTTAAAATTCAGTAAATAAGAAAGACACGATTCAGGGCGGCTTCTTTTTATTCATCACATCACTTCAGTGGAGCATTGACAGCAGTGTATTCGAGACTGTGGGAACATGTTTTAGTCCTCTGCTGGTTAAAGATTTTATTGACACGATGCTCACAAGCACCTTCTGAAGCCGCCACCTTCAGCTCATCCACAGCCTCTTTAGCTTTTTGTCGATTCCAGTGAACTGGGAGTCGGCCATCTCTCGCTGCCAATCACCGTAATATTTTTACAGTATGTAGATACATGTGCAATAAGTCTCAGAGCAAAAAAAAAATCCAAACATGACTGACAGATTGGACCTCAGTAATAATTAACTATGCAGTCAAGCTAACATGGCAAACAAATACATAAATCCAGGATGTAAAGACTCTGGGCTCATACGCTTTAGTTGCTTTTACATTTTTAAAAATACAAAACAAACACAAAACAATACTACATGAAACAAATGGCACCATCTGTTGTCTCAAAAAATGAAAATATACATTGTTTTTTGTCAGGAGCATCTCTGAGAAATCTTAAAGACCAAAGGCGTAAAGGTTCAGTACAGGAATCAAACACACTGGAAAAAAAATGATATATAAGTATGTATGTATTGCAAATTAAGTCCACTTACTGTGTATGATGGTAAACATAAACAGACACACAAACAAACAAACTGTTGAAGTCACATGTCCTGTACTTCATTTACTGCATGTTGCCTGAACATCCAGTAAAACTCAAAGAAACAGAGCAGCAACTGATGCTGAACTGAAGCGAAATGAGATCTGTTTACTCTGTCAGCTGTGGTGTGAGCTTGGTGTCATTTCAGTGTGAGTGTGAGGCGCTGAACCATCGTGAACCCGAGTGATGATGACAGGGCTAAAGCTTGGCTTGGAACAGGATCTTCATCTCAGCATGCTCAGCAGAGAGGATGGCCGCCTAATTTACTGACAGAGCAATATCCTCCGGTCGCTCCCCCTCTCCTGTTTCTCTTTTTTAGCCGTCTGCTCAGCAGCTAGAGAGCAGGAGGGACAACAACTGAAGGTTAGCGAGAAAGCCTAAAGGGGGGGGAGGGCAGCTTTTAATCAAATATAAGGTAAACACAAAGAGCAGGAGGATGGGCATCAGCACAGTTACGGCATCAGTGTTTGCTGAGGTGTGGACCAGTCAGAGAGCTCCCTGATGTAGTTTGGACCAAACAGATCGCTGTAGTTGTCTGTGTGCAGAGAGTACAGGCTGTCATCACCAGCACCTGAGGAGCACAGAACAACACGTGAACACACATGCAAGGACAGAAACAGATGGGAAGTCTACACCATTAGCAAAGCATTACCAGATGTTTGTTTTAGATTATTTTACGACTGCAGCATGCACACACACACTCACTTGGCCTACACATCTAACCAGTCTTTTGTGGCTTGGTAAGCTAGTTTTTATATCTGTAATACACCACAAAATCCATATTTTGTCTTTAATCAGCACTAGATCTTTTTGCATAACTGCATTCATCTGTGAACATAATCTACTAATCTACCGTGAAACTAATCTACTACTGAGGCAATCTGACAGATTTTTGGATTGATTCAATTAATCAGCGATTTGAAGAAATCAGAAAACTGTTCACCAACTGCGAATTCTAGGAATAAAAAGACTAAGAAGGACATTTCTAAAGACACAAACTACTGTATATACAGTGTCGTACAGTGCCATTGGTCCCACAGTGTGTGTGTTCTCCATCCTCTCTGCTCCCCAGTCGGGTTCCAGAGGTCAGTGTTGCTTAAGTGGTCCATCAGCTGCGGGAGACAAAGTACCCGCAATCAGTCAGACAGACAGACAGCCAGATCACCGCCTGTAGCACCCAAACTGATCCCTGAGCAGTTCGGTCAAACAGGTCTTAACTTAGAGCCATGAAATGTCAGAAAGCCAAAACACGGTGCACTCAGTCAGTCAGTCAGCCAGCCAGCACAGTGAAGGCCTGATACCTTAAACACAGCTTCATTCTGCTCCTGGTCCTCTGGTTTGGCCTCCCACATCCCTGCACAACAACAAGAACGTTCATCCTCACAGACAATACGAGCAACAGTCAGAACAACAACAAAACACTCTGACCACAAGCGTCTCACCGTGTGTTTGAGTGTTGCCAAACGGGCCTTCTGCAGGGGTCTCCACCTTCTGCGACGTGTCTGAAACGGGTCTCGTCGTGGCGGGCTGCCAAGCGTGCGCCGCGTATGCATCGTCACCTAAACTCGCCTGTCTTTCTCGAGGCCTGCTGAACAGCCGCAGCCCTGGGGGAGGACAGGACGCCACTGTCCCACGGGGTCTGTCTGAGAACACGTGACATGAGCGTACATTTTAAAAGCGTGTCTTACCTCTCCTGCGTCTGTGTGTTTGTGTGCTGGGCATCATCCTGTAGACTCTGTAGGCATTGCTGCCTCTCTTCCTGCTGTGCTCCTGCAGCTCACAGATGTCAGGCAGAGAATTCAAGGCACAGCGGAAATTCGCCTTCCATGTCTTGGGATCTGGTTTGTCTTTGCCGGGATGGTACCGTCCTGAAGTGAACATGTGTGCAGACAAGCATTGGTCTGTGTGTGTGCTGGAATGCCTGGCCCAAGATTTGCTACAAAATGGTTTAGTAATATGCAACTTGTCAGCACAAAACTGAAAAAATATTCTGTTTTGGGGCCCTCAAGATTAGTTCATGAAACAGGACCCGCCTAATCGCTGGATTATGTCACTGACATTGAGTTTTAGAGGCTCACAGTCACAAAAAGTGTCAATTAAATTAGCACAAATGTCAAGCTTTTGTGCACTGTGCCTGGTTGGAAATTCATTCTGTCATTACATCTGTGCATCACTGCAGTGAGGGTAGAAGTGAAGCCACTGGGGGGCAGCAAAAACAAGACGTTCAGGGCGTGTTAAAGGAAACATATTTAGAATCATCAAATCAGAACTCCATGAGCCTCTCTCTTTATTTTCATCTTCAAATGTCACCGTAACAGCTTTAACCGTGCTGCTGCCTTTGGAAAACCTCCATCAATCACCAGCTGTCAGACCATTTATCAGCAACTGTACAGTGACGAGACTTCATCCAGAGTGCTTTCTCATGTTTAATGTGATCTGGATCTCATCCAGTCCTCTGAATGTAATTGTCAGCCTCAGTGATAGAATCACTGGAGCTTAAAAACATCCACTATGGATCATTTACAGCACACATGCTGCAGCCTCCCACAGTCATGAATGACTGGAAGAGCCTTCATGAGTGTTGTATCAAAAGAGAGAATTCTTCTGGTTCAGTTGATGGGACTTTACATCATCAGTAGTTTGGTTTTAATGAAATCTCTTGAATACTGAGCTGAACCTTGGGATGTAGCCATTCTACACACTATCTGTTTTTTACTTATTCAACAGCTGAATGTGTTTTTGTAGGTCTCATCCTGTTGTACTTTGACAGCAATATGATCGCCGTGTACGTTCACAGCAACTGAACTGGAGCTTTCCCATGATGTGATGCAGTCACAAAGCATGACTTTCCCAAGACTGTGTGTGTGAGAGTGTGTGATGCCGTGATTTTGTGTGTGTGTGTGTGTGTGTGTGTGTGAGTGTCATACAACAGCTTTACTCAACACGGTCCTCAGAACTCAGACATGAGATCTGCTTATGAGATTATGGGACAAGAGCAATTTACTCAAAAAGATTATCAAATTATTATTAGATTATATTCTAAGAATTAGAATTAAATGTATGTGTCTCATATTCTGTGGACTCTGGACACGATTCTGTCCACAATAAAGCAAAACAAATCACTGAATGTTATTTGTTTGATCACTAAATCAAGGCAGCAGCAGGGACAACTGGGTTGGTTTTAAATGTGCAGTGTTTGCACACACTAAAAAAACACATGAACCGACTGATCAATTTTTCTTAAGTTTATTTCTTTGAGTTCAGTTTGGAATTTAACTGGGATTGCAGGTTGGAGTTGAATTGATACCCCTAAAATCTTTACAGACAACTGTTCGTGTCTGCTCCCGAGATGACTTAAATGTTTTATTGGCACACACATTAAAGGCTTTTGTGCATCACACAGCAGGAAACTGGGAATGTGGTAGATCTAGAAAAACAGAGACTGAACAGCGCACCCATAGAAAGACATTCGAGGTCTGCAGGTAGTTCTCACCAGCGTGGTTGAAATCATTTCCAAGATGCAGTGAAAATGGCCAAATGCTAGTTGGCATCAACTGCTTTACAGCTGCAGGGCAGGCAAATTTTAACTGGAGATGACATCTACAAACTTTACTTTTTCTTCCTAAAATGATGTAAATTCAGGAAATTATATGTTGCGCCGAGGATTATTTGTTGAATTTAAGAATTTTTTTTTTTTCTCTCATCAATGAAGTCATCCAGTAAAACCAATCTTCAAGATGTTTTAGGCATTTTTATCTTCATTGACAGATCCCTGGCCAGAACTGAACTAGGATCTTGTGCACACATGATATGCATCTTAGACACCAGGCAACCAGGAGACCCAGTAAAAGTGAAAAAACAATGCTTAATATGAAAATAAGGCAAGAGGTCTTACTGTAGCAGACTCTTAACAGGCTGTAAAGGGATCAGTCACTTGTGGTCGCTTTCATTATATGACTCAATAATATTGTTACTGTGTTATCCATGAACACTGGAATTACATGCTAAAACAAATTTCTGTATTCTCATTAATATCATGATATTGATTTCAACCACATGGGCCTGCTGTGGCTCTGACTCCAGCAATCTGTTCTGTTAGTTGTTAGTAACTAGAGATCACAAATCTGAGCTTTTTCTACTGTGGTTTTACCCCACAAAGCACCAGCATGCAAGTGTGAATGTCAGAGTGTGTGTGAGCAGCCAACACAAATAGAAGCTCCCAGGTCAAAAAGTAGTATACATACTTTAGTGCATTTAAATATCATTTAAGTATAGAAAAGTCATTACAAGTACACTTTTACTTTTTGTGCTTAATTTAAAGTATGTTTGACATTTACTTGTAAAAAGTGTACTTAGAACTATTAAGTTCTACTTGGATTTGAATATACTAATTCTGCAATACTTAAAGTGGTATTTCGAAGTACTTATAAAAGAGTGTACTTTATTGTAAGTGTTTTATAAATTTTACTTTAGTGTACCTTTAAAAAAGCGTATTTAATTGCAAATACTTTTAATGGTCATAAAGTGTACTTATGAAAAGTATACTTATTTTCAAGTCCTTTGTATACACTATTAATATGCTTAATTAAAGTGTACTTTCATTTCACTTCATTTTAAGTATATTTAGGTATGTTTCCAACACACTGGTGATAAAATACAATTGTACTGCAAGTGTGTTTTGAATGCTTATGAATCCTGATTTTCACTGGTGTACTTCAGTACACTTTAAGTTTGTAAAAAGTTGTACCAATTTAGCAACTATTTACACTTCAAGTATACTTAAGTATTACTCAAGAGGTACTCAAGGGCTACTTGAGTACACCCAAGTATACTCAAAGGTGACAAAGATAGCACAAAGTGTACTTAGTACATTCTTCTAAAAGTCTAATTTAAGTGTAATATTTTTTCACCTGGGACAGATACAGAACACGTGTGTTTGTGTGAAGCTCCTACCGGTGTGCATCGCCCAACTCCTGAAGAGTGTGGCATCTCTGTCAATACTCCAGCCATGACAAGCTGCATGTTTCCACGGGATTTGGAAGATTCGTGCTTACTGCAGAATAAAATGAAATAAAAC
>JAPZEA010000001.1:8356623-8369584 GCA_029783685.1 Heniochus monoceros | reverse complement strand
ATCTAAAACATTACTGATGTTTAACCATGCAAAATAGTTAAGAGTTGAACACGGTGTTGTTCTCATATATGTGACTCTCCATCCATGTTGACTAACAGCTTGTTTATACTATACTGCATGGTTAAACATCAGTAATGTTTGAGATCCAGAGGCCAAATTGACCAAAAACGTTTTTGCATAGAAATCTATTTCTGTGGCCAGCACATGTAAAAGCATTCCTGTTAGTACACTCACACACAAACTGGTCTTGTCCTGAACCAGTTACCAAAGACCAGAGCTGTGCAGGAAGTACAGTCAGTGCGTGACTCTGAAACAGGAAGTTACAACATTCCAATCTGATGTCTGTTACAATGAGCACTAATAGTACATTATCAAATTGACGTCACAGTGCTTACAAGCATTGTTTTTGTGTGAATATTGAATCAAGTGAGTGTGTTTGTGTGAACTGGGCTTATCCTGTGAGTACTTTATATATATCTCACTTTCTGGTCAATGTTATGAAACAGACTGGTGATAATCCTGTTGTGGGTCCTTCTAACAACTCAAAGAGTTAATCCCGTTGCACTTCACTGTCATTTTACATAGCAAGTCTTAATAAACACTGGTGGATGAAGTATTCGTAAGTATTTACTTCTGTAAAAGTACTAATACCACACTGAAAAACAATAAGCACTAGAAAAGTATTGTAAGTACATTCAGGAAAATCTACTTAAACAATTAAGGGTAAAAGATCTCAAAACAAAAAAAACTATTAAAGATTATAGCATCAGATTATTACCACTCATGTATTTGTGAAGCTGGAGACGTGAAGTATTTTTGTATGAAAAATAATTACTATCAAAAGAGTTGGCAATTCATTTTCTGTAAACTGGCCAACTGATTAATCAACTGATTGTTGTGGATGTACTTCTATATACTGTTGGTTACTTTCACTTATAACAAAGCGTTATATTTTATGAGCTCTTTGTATGTTTTGAATGAAAAAACTGAATGTTAAGTACTTTAACTAGTAATTAATCTGTCAAATATGTGTGATGAAGTTAAAAGTACAATATTTCCCTCTGAAATTGAGTGGAGTGGAAGTAAAAAGTGGCACGAAAAGAAAAGACTCAAGTAAAGTACAAGTACATCAAATCTGAACTGAAGTACAGTACTTGAGTAAATGTATCTGGTCACATCCCACCACTGATAATGAGCATGACACTTGACCAGAGTTACGTGTCTGTAATAATCTGCTCTTGGTGTGTGGCACTCGTGAATAAAGTAGGTCTTGGCGTCATCATACGCTGTGATGCAACAATGGATTTCACCAGGATTGTTTAGCATCCTGTTCCTAAAAGGCCACACAGTTCAGGCTTTTGTGCGCTCAGTGACAGTTTACACAGCGGGCAGTTCCAACAGGCAACCTGATCGGCCAAGGTGTGTCCACAGCTGCTGATAGCAGCTCTAAGGCACACCCAGCTGTGCTTTATCTGTGCATCTGGTACTACTGTTACCAGCACAATGACAAGCACTCAGTAATTTCAGTAAGTAAGTGACTAGATAGATAGATATTGACTGTAAAACACAGCATGATAGCAGTCATCAATTATTTTGCAATAAAGCATTATAAAAATAATTCTTATAAAAGATCGTAATAAAGAGAGTTTGCATCTCTGATTAATTTATTTCTTGGTTAAGCAGGGCAGAGGTCAATCTATCTTTATTTCTGTCAGTTCAGGAAGTGGATTATCTCCATGGATGACTACAAACATTATTGGACTGGGAGTTTTCATATTCGCTGCATCATCATGCTTACAGAAAACAAAGACTCTGTCATTAATAAAACCAGTAAATCCCAGTTACTATCATTAGAAACTGAAAGTGGATGAGCCAGTGTCAGAGGACAGTGGTGTGTGTGGTATTGTTGTGGTTGCAGATGGATGATTAATGGTTAAGATGAAGAAGACTAACAGTGAACACGTGTTTATTTTCATATCGATAAGTACCTGTACTCCATGCGTTTCTCTGATGAGACGTTAGTGGACATCATGCAGCAGTTTCGGAGGGAGCTGGCCAAAGGACTGGGTCGGGACACTAACCCCACGGCTGCGCTGAAGATGCTGCCAACGTTTGTGCGCTCAATCCCCGATGGCTCAGGTCAGTGCCTCTGACGCTCACTGTAACCATGGTCACAAGCACTTTCTATGATGAAATCAGTATCAGAACCAGTTTGCCTGTTTTATCACAGTATGAGTGAGTGTCAACAAAGGTCAGGCTGCACAGTCAGCTTTGAAAACTGTTACTCTTGTTCTTCATCAAGCCCAGTGTTTGTCAGCGTGGAGCCTCGGACCCCAGACCCAATTTGGAAAAGCCTATAAAAGGAAAATACTCCATTACAATGACTTTTACTTAGTTTTATCTCCTCTTTCTTAGCCTTTTTCTTGACTTACAGTAAAAATATTTCGCTATGTGCCGTAATTAACTGAGCCGTATAGTCACAGGACAGTGTAATACAATGAAGACAGAGATAGAAAAGTTTATGTATTTTTAATAGTTTCTGCATCCTGTCCCATCTTTCAGAGGACAGGCAAACACCCCTGGCAGCTAAACTGACCTTATCTGCATGTCTTTTGCATGTTGCAGGAAACAAGATGTAATCACAGTAACACAGGGCGAACACACAGGTCTTAAACAGACAGTCCTGGTACTGTGAGTCTACAGCACTAACTACTACAGCATGTCTACTTTAGTAGCAGAACCACATTGTGACAGCTGTTGATAAAAACTGAAGTTGGTTATCTGACTTGAGAGCAATACAATCCAGAATGACAAAACCATGATTGTGTTTTGATGAAATGTTGATCTTACATGAATGTAACCTGACCTCTGACAGCAAACGTTTCCTCTTGCTATGATGACACACGCACTAAAATGTTGTCATCCCCTCTCTCTCCCTGCTACTGTGTCACTGTCTGTTATCAAACCCTAATTTACTGCAGCTGTTCTGCTCTCGTAACTCGCGTGAATGTGAGTCAGAATGTGTTCATATCTTGTACGTGCTGTACTTTGGGAGGTGAGCGTCCCTCCATTTAAACTGTGAGACATACTTTATTACCTTAGCCAGCTGCATATTAACGGAGGTAAAGCTCTCTCTCTCACAAATCTACTTAAGTCTACAACATGAGACCTTAACCTCCAGACACACACAAACATCAGAGATTAACACTAATCCTGTTGCCATTGTTAGAAAAGACAGAGACACTCAAAGTCAGAATCCAAAAATTACAAATAATTGAAGATAATACTTTAGTCTGAATTATGGGAGTATTATACCGTCTGGTTAGAGATGCAGGGATTGGCCTGTGTTCAGATCACCTGATTTTAAAATAACAAGATATATATTTTATGTACTACCAACCTAACATGGCCAAATCCTTTTTTTACTGGTTTTCTCTGCTTCACTTACCTTCCCTCACCATCGGTCAATCTGTACCACTGACCTGACCTTGTATTCTCATCTGCAGCACAAGATCGTAATAATGTGAAATTACACTGCTGAGCGGAGGCGAAAATGTTCGATATTATAAGAACCTTTACTTACAACCAACGTAATGTAGTATTTCTATGTTTATAATCTACAGTCATCACACAGGAGTTGTAAGGAAACGAGTCATAAAAGGAAACAGACTGTGTGTGCAGTGTGCTGGAGGGTACTGTCTGTGTTATCACTTCTTATCAAAGGCCCGTACACTCTCTGAGTCCTATTACTAATGAGCTCTGATAAGCAAAGAAAGTTCTTTTTTTTTTCTACAGCTTCACACTGACAAAACAGAGCTTCTTATTTTTGCCCCAGTGGGTGAAAGTTATGGAAAGTCTTGGCTCTTTCTCCTCTTCTGTTCAACCTGCTCTCTGTAATTAGTGTGTTTATGGGCCAGGCTTGTTCTGACCAGCATGTAAACTGTTTGAAAAACAGAAACGTTGCTCAACTCAGGCCCATTGTGTCCATGGCTGAGACGGAGATGATTTTGTGTGTTTATTTCCTCCCGTCTTGACCACTGCAATTCCATTTTCACCTGTCGCAGCAAAGCATCCATAAACAGCTTTCAAGCTTCTCACCAAGTCCTCCAAAAGGTCTCATGTTACACCAATCCTGAAGTCTGTACACTGGCCTAAATTCAGAATCAAGATCATTATAATCATGTTTAGAGCCTGCATGGGCATAAGAGCTACTGCAGACATATAATACCAGCAGGAAACTGAGGTCCACTGATCAGGGTTTGTTGGTCGCTTCTCACTCCAGGCAACACAAAAGGAGTCTGTGCTTTTCAGGTTTTAGCTCCTAAACTTTGGAACTGTCTCCCTCTGGATTTAAGGTCTGTTGACACCTTTTAAAAGCAGCTCAAAACCCATTTGTTAAGACATGCTTATGTTCACTTTGTGACATCTGCTCTTGAAAGGCGCTATATAAATAAACTTCATTACATTAAACCAGTGATGTACCAAATTCAGACCTAATGAATAAACTACGGCCACTACTTACTGCCAAGTGGCCGTAAATTTATTCCAGAATTTCATGAGATGTAACAGTGAGAATAAGTAGTTGTCTTAATTGTGGCTTCACAGCACACTGTCTACACACACAAAGGGTCACATTATCTAGTGTGTGTGTATTCTAAGGGGATGGGGTCAAGATTTATGTATATAGTAGAGGTTTCTTTTCATTTTAGCACACTAGCATCCATTCACGAAGATCATATTTGCGAGACAAATAAGACACCATGATTACCATACAGCTTTTTTCAGTCAGAATAGTCAGTCACAGTGGTGTCGGTGCTCCTCTTTGATGCTTTTTTCTCTGCTGACAGTTAAATTTAATTACAAAGCTGATAAGCTCTTGCTCAGGCGATATGGTTATTCCAATGCCTCTGGTGGGGTTGGACAATCATAAACCCATAACTTAACAGGAAGCTCGTGTTGTATAAAAGATTTAAGCAAAGTGAACACACCAGCATACACACATGGAAAAACCACATGATGCATGCATGTAAAAATACACAGACTGCAACTGGAGTTGATGGACGACAGCTTAAACCCAAAGATATCCAAAATAACTTCTGAAAGAGCTTTCCATACACTGCTTCTTCACCATGTTGCCTGTAGACCACACACTGTGTAACATTAATTCACTGTAGAGTAATAGTAAGAGCTGTATTCACTTCACTAACAGACAGAAGATGTCCTGATGATGCATGTTTTCCTGCCCAGTAATGTCCGAGTCCAGAGCTCATAATAGTTGGATGATTCTCATGAAGGAAACTAATGTTGAAACCTTGTTAAATTTAATTAAGGAAATCCATCTGCTAGAAATTAAAATGTCAAAGTATAGATGTATGGCTATGTATCTGACTGCAAGTGGACATTTGTCCCCCTCTCTTTCCTCTTCCACTCTTCCCAATGCCTCGACAGAGAAAGGCGACTTCATCGCCTTGGATCTGGGAGGCAGTAACTTCAGGATCCTCCGCGTCCGAGTGAGCCACGAGAAGAAACAGACCGTTCAGATGGAGAGTCAAATCTATGACACGCCAGAGGACATCATTCATGGCAGTGGAACAAGAGTAGGTTTATACTGAGATACAGGCAGGCAACACACACACACACACACACACACACACAGGGTCTCTTCAGCTCATCCTGAGACTTCCTCTCTCTCTCTCTCCACCTCTGCTCCAGCTGTTCGACCATGTGGCAGAGTGTCTCGGGGACTTCATGGAAAAACACAGCATCAAAGACAAGAAACTCCCCGTTGGATTTACCTTCTCCTTCCCCTGCCAGCAGACCAAACTAGATGAGGTAAGACAAAAGTAAACACTGATCGACTGATCAGGTTTCTCAGTCAAGGCTGGGAAGTATGTTTCTTGCTTCTATTATTTGTTATATAGTTGACTTCTTCATGACTTTCCATTTATTACATTAATTCAAATGTCTGAAGATCACCATGCAGCCCATTCACATGATGAGCTGTGACGGAGATCATATCTATCTCTTTCCTGTTCTCACTCCCCTCTCCCTCTGTTTGCATGCAGGGCTTTCTGCTAACATGGACAAAGCGTTTCAAAGCCAGCGGAGTGGAGGGAATGGACGTCGTCAAGCTGCTCAACAAAGCTATCAAGAAACGAGGAGTGAGTCTTATTTTTAGTCTCATTTGTGCTCATTTGATGCCACACTTCAGTTCTGTAGTCTGAAGGTATTACGCTTGTTTATCCTAATGCATAATTCAAACTGGGATGCAGAATGGCGCAGGTGACAGCATGCGCTTTCTCTTGTTTCAGGACTATGATGCTGACATCATGGCAGTGGTGAATGATACTGTGGGGACCATGATGACCTGTGGTTTCGATGACCAGCGCTGTGAAGTCGGCATTATCATCGGTACTGCAACAATGTGCATTTGAATAGTCGAGGGATCAATCAAAATAAAGTGTATTTGGCATTGTTGCAAGTAAAATGAAAAAACTGATAGAAAACAAAGTTTGTGCACATCACAAACTGAGGGCAAGGAAATAATTGTAGTTAGTTTAATGGCTAAATCCAATAAGAGGAATAGAAATGAGATTAAGCTGGAAGGATGTGTGCTTCTCTGTGTTTAGGTACAGGCACCAATGCGTGCTACATGGAGGAGCTGCGTAACATTGACCTGGTGGAGGGAGACGAGGGCAGGATGTGTGTGAACACTGAGTGGGGGGCCTTCGGAGACGACGGCAGGCTGGAGGACATCAGGACAGAGTTTGACAGAGAGATAGACCGAGGCTCTATCAACCCGGGCAAGCAGCTGTATGTCAGACTGAAACTACTGCACCCGCGTTCATCCCTGACATAATCAATGAGCTACTGCAATACAGCTGATTTATGATGCTGTGCTTTCAGACCCAAGTTATCCTGCGTGTCAGAAAGTACAGTGATGTTCATCTGAAGCTCAGAGAAGTTTCTGTGCTTTTGCTTTACTCACCTCTCACTTTCTCTGTCGCCGTGTGGTAGATTTGAGAAGATGGTCAGTGGTATGTACATGGGGGAGCTGGTTCGTCTCATCCTGGTGAAGATGGCCAGAGAGGGCCTGCTGTTCGAGGGGAGGATCACCCCCGAGCTGCTCACTAAGGGCAAGTTTGAGACCAAACACGTCTCAGCCATAGAGAAGTAAGTCACACTACAATTACAGTCCCACGCATCTTCATAACTAAGTAGAATGTGGATCATAAAACTTGAAATCCTACATATGTCTGGTCCATCATAGCTTCTCTGTCTTTCACGTTTAGGAGTAAGGAGGGGCTGTCCAAGGCCAGAGAGATTTTAACCCGACTTGGTGTGGAGCCCTCAACTGACGACTGCATCGCTGTGCAGCATGTGCGTATTGTTGCAGAAAGAGCACTTGAATCAGTTCAGTTCAGAGAAGCCGCTTAAATGAGTGGATGCAATACTTGGTCAGATTTATAGAAATGAAAAACTGTTTTGTTTATCTCATTCTGCAGTTCATTAAGTTTCGCTCCTCCCCTCGTCCTCCAGGTTTGCACCATTGTGTCTTTCCGCTCTGCCAGCCTGATAGCTGCCGTGCTGGCAGGCATCCTACTGAGGCTGAAGGAGAACAAAGGAGTGGCGCGCCTCCGAACCACTGTGGGCATCGATGGATCTCTGTACAAGATGCACCCACAGTGAGTGACCAGAACATTAAACATAAGATAAGATAAGAATGTATGCATGTGTGCTGATTTTTAAGCCCTTCAGTTTGTTTTATTAACTTTTGATATTAGGCGTCTCATTGCTCCTCATGTTTCCACAAAAATCACCGAGAGCTGCTGTCAGGTGTTTGGAGGCGGCTCCTGTTGTGTGTGTGCATCTCATCAATTCTTCATCAGCATGTAGTATATACTGTTTAAAGGAGACCACAGTTCTTATGAAAACGTTAATTCTCTTATATCTATTTCAGATATGCCCGTCGTCTTCATAAGACAGTCCGCCGTTTGGTCCCGGACACTGATGTTCGGTTCCTCCTATCAGAGAGCGGCAGTGGAAAAGGAGCAGCCATGGTGACAGCTGTGGCCTACCGACTCGCCGAACACTCACGACAAATCGCCCAAACGCTATCCGAGTTCCGCCTGACGACCGAACAGCTGCTGGAGGTGAGGACAGAGAGATACTGTAGAGACTGTGTGTGTGTGTGTGTGTGTGTGTGTGCGTGCGTGTGTGTGTGCGCGCGTGCATATGTGTGTGCGCATTGCATCTTTCACTGTGTGTTACTTCACTACTTAAGATATTCTTAATTTTCTCCAGGTCAAGAAGCGAATGAGGATAGAGATCCAAAATGGCCTTTCAAAGAGCACTCAGGACACTGCTACTGTCAAAATGCTGCCAACCTTCGTACAAAGCACTCCTGATGGCACAGGTGACACACGCACACGCACGCACACATACGCACACACAGATTTAGCATATGAAAGACAATAACAAAACGCAGAATTTGGAATTTCACATCGACATCATCTGCTTTTTTTTTTGGAGCATTGTGTAAGGCATGTATCTGAGGTGTGTGTGTGTGTGTGTGTGGCATTGTTGCCGTTTTATATATTCATCCATCTCGCTGTCTCCTTGTCTGCCTTCCTCTATATTCAGAGAACGGTGACTTCCTGGCTTTGGACTTAGGAGGAACCAACTTCAGAGTTCTGCTGGTCAAGATTCGTTCTGGCAAGCGGAGAACAGTGGAGATGCACAACAAGATCTACGCCATTCCTCTGGAAGTGATGCAGGGCACAGGAGAGGAGGTGAGATCTGGCAGACATTTGGCCCATTTATCTGTGTTAAACCGACTGAAGTGATGCACGCAGTGCATTTGGACGAAAGCCAGAAGGATGGCTGAGAATCGTTGAGTTTAGCCTCCTGTAAAGATTACGGTAGTTAGGAAGGAGGTCAGGGGTGTGACTCCTGTTGGCTCAGAGGTAAGAAGACGGGATGGAAGCAGGGAAGAAGCTCGACTGGTTAGATGTTGACAGAGGTTGTCGGTCGAGTTTAGCGTTGAGTTGACAGTCTTTGTAACATAGATTTGAACTTGAGGCTAATCTCGTCTGTCACCTTTGGCCTTTTCATGCTGACCTGCGGATGAAGGACAAGATATTATTATTTATTGTAATTTCTTATGTTATGCACTTATGTTTCCTCTTCTGAGACTCTGGCCACTCTCCTATGGGACAACCTGCACCTTTATTTTGTTTTATTAGTATGTGTAGTAGGTGATATGGACAACAGATATGTCATGACTCCATCCACAGTCATGTAACACTTCATTCAACTCTAATCCGACCAGCAATAAACACCTAATATTAGAGGTTGTAAGTAAAAAACTAATCACCGCTCAAAATGGAACTGTAGTTTCACTTATTGTCATATCTTCCTTCTTCCAGCTGTTTGATCACATTGTGCAGTGTATCAGCGACTTCCTGGACTACATGGGGATGAAGAACACTCGTCTTCCTCTGGGCTTCACCTTCTCGTTCCCCTGCCGAAAGACCAGCCTGGACGCTGTGAGTGCACGACTCTCCCTTCCTCTCTGATATAATGTACTGTGCTGACTTCTCCAGGAGCAGTTTTGTTTTCAGCTTGACAACACACCGTTTCATGAGCCCAACAGTAGAATTTTCTGAACCCAGAGAAGACAAAGAAATGCCCAATCCGGTTCAAGATATGACATTTATCAACTCTGTGCGTGTGTGTGCAGGGCACCTTGTTGACATGGACCAAGGGCTTCAAGGCGACAGACTGTGAAGGAGAAGATGTGGTCGGACTGTTGAGGGAGGCTATTAAGAGGAGAGAGGTGGGTTATGAGAGGTTAGTGCCATGGCTAAACATGGCTCGTGTCCAAACCCTCACACTGCAGTGTTACATCGTATTGTGTGTTTCCCCTTTAGGAATTCGACCTGGATGTGGTGGCCATAGTGAACGATACAGTGGGAACCATGATGACCTGTGCCTATGAAGAACCAACCTGTGAGGTTGGACTCATCGCTGGTTAGTTTCCCCTTTATTATCTCTTCTTGATGCATCCACGGTTTTCTGTGCTCTCTCCGTCTGATGTGTCCGTCTGGTCATAGGCACCGGCAGTAATGCCTGTTACATGGAGGAGATGAGGAACATTGAGATGATAGAGGGAGACGAGGGACGGATGTGTGTCAACATGGAGTGGGGGGCTTTCGGAGACAACGGATGCCTTGACGACATTAGGACAGAGTACGACCGCGCTGTGGATGATTTCTCCCTCAATCCAGGCAAACAAAGGTCAAAATCCACTTAGCTGTTAGCATATTAACCCTTTATTTCCTGGACTCTTATTATAAATGACCTCCAACATGTGCGGATGCATGTATGTGTCCATTTACATGTTACATGTTTTGTGCTCGCATGTGTTTTACAGATATGAGAAAATGTGCAGCGGCATGTATCTTGGCGAAATTGTGCGGAACATCCTGATCGATATGACCAAGAGAGGATTCCTGTTCAGAGGACAGATTTCTGAAACGCTGAAGACCAGAGGCATCTTTGAGACAAAGTTCCTCTCACAGATAGAGAGGTAAAAAAAAAAAAAGAAAAGAGCACTGTGTCATTCGAGGAGGTGAAAAGTATTCTGGCCTTGTGTTGGTCATCTTGCTAAGCTGTGAAAGTGACAACATCATTGCCAGTAGTTTACAATCCATTAGCACCTCTTGTAGAACAGCATCTGCAACATATTATCTTTGCTTATTTCACTGTTGGGCTACTGATGCTCTTCTTAAAATTGTACTTGAATCTTTGGTTGGGTTTATTTCCCCTCTGCTCAGTCGTCCTGTCTTTGTCTTTCTCCAGCGACAGATTGGCTTTGCTGCAGGTGAGATCCATCCTGCAGCACTTAGGGCTGGACAGCACCTGTGATGACAGTATCATCGTCAAAGAGGTAAGGTATAGAGAGATACATATGTGTGTGCGTAACAGAGCAATATGTTAAAATATGTTTTTCGAATTTGTACCCAGTCGAAACATTAAAGCACGAGTATGTTTAGTAGCTAATTCAGCCTCACGCTCAACCCTTGATAGTACATACAGAGCAGTGTTTTTGCACCTGTTTGGAGTGAATATGCACTCAGTTGACAGTTTATTAAGTCCGTCTAACTAAAACTGTCCTGCAATGAATCCATGAAGGTTATAATGTTCAGTCTTTGTTGAAACTGTTTTAGAGAGGTGTTGATTCATCTGTATATAGCCTTATACAGGCAGGTATTTCTATTATTTTGTCCACTCAGTTCAATCCATTCAGGTTAGGCTCAATAGCAGAAACTCTGTTAATACAATACAGTCAGTGTGGACACTGTGAAAGAGTCTGAGCCCCACAATGCATTGTTATCACGCATGTCTTGTGAAAGAGGCAGGCATATGTGACAATACAAAAGTTACCAGCAACAGACGTGTTAAGTTATATGTATTTTCAACATTTGTGGAGTGATACGATATTTTCTGGCTCTACAAACTGTCGCAGGTACAGTCTGTTAAGTGTTGCAATAATGATAATGGTTTTGATTGTCCCACAGGTGTGTGGAGTGGTGTCACATCGTGCAGCTCAGATATGTGGGGCAGGAATGGCGGCCGTGGTCGATAAGATCAGAGAGAACCGAGGACTGGACCATCTGAACATCACTGTAGGGGTGGACGGGACACTCTACAAACTACACCCACAGTGAGTTGAACTCATCAGCAACAAAACTATTCGCTGTCCACTGCAGTGCCTAATAAACAGAGATGAGGTGTAACATATGGAGACGAGGCCATTCTGCCATGTGGTTAAATGATTTATGTTCTAGTGACACATTCACCTGAGCTACATGACAGATGTATGTGATTAATGTCGTCACTGGGGTGGAAGGAACTATGAAGAAGATGAGCAAATACACACAAAGGCAGGCTCAACGATGAGAAGAGCTGCAGGCCATTACACTGACAAACCAGTGTCCTCCACCCAAACTCTACAGTCCTTGTTTGAGTGTTTACATTTGCACGATGGCTACAGGTTCTGCTCTGAGCTCCTGATCACAGCACAGGTCCGACACGCCAAAAATTATCATTAAACTAACAGCAGCATGATTGTTTTATTATCAATGAGTGGAGTCTAGTGCATCATTGCGTGCAGATCATACAGAGTCATGCTTAGTTAGGAGCTCATTCAGTACAGGAAGTGTTGACAGTTGCACAATACAAGAGGGATATTTGAGGTTAAATGAAATGTCTCACTCCACCTCCACCTTTCAGCATGCTTGTTTCAGCACATGTCATAGACAAATTGCCTATTTCTGTCCTGTCAACATGACTGGCATTGTTCATGCTAAGCTAACACAGCCTGAAGAGCCCGCGCCTTATGTATTTCAGCAGGTCTTACCAGCTTTGTGGCGCGTGCAAATACGAGTGTTTGTTGAACTTGTTAAACATGTAACTGTTGATCTCACTCATTGTGGTTGTCCATTCGCTCTTTAACATTCTGTCAAATCTCTTGTCTCTGTCCAGCTTCTCCAAGATCATGACCCAGACAGTAAAAGAGCTGGCTCCTCAGTGCAAAGTCAACTTCCTGCTGTCAGAGGACGGCAGCGGGAAAGGAGCGGCGCTGATCACGGCCGTGGGCTGCCGGCTGAGACAGGAGATGAACAATAAATAGAAATATCTCTCCTGCCTCACTGTTACAGTATCTCCCCACTCCTCTGTCCTCCCCTCTGTTCTGTCCCCTCGTCTCCTTCCCTCCTGAATCAAACCAGTCCAGTCAGTGTATCTCACTCCAGTAGCTGCTTTAGCTCGTGTACATGGCTGACAGAGAGGGGAGATAGCTTCCTCTGCTGTGTTATGTAGCAGAGTCAGGAACTATGTTGTAGTTAGATTGTTTGATTAACCATTGTAACAATACCAAGACTCTTAAGGGTTTTTC
>JAPZEA010000001.1:8169366-8176866 GCA_029783685.1 Heniochus monoceros | reverse complement strand
TAGACATAGGCTGCTCATTTATCCACGCACCGAGCACTGCAGCCAGCCAGCGTCATCACACTTATGCAATGATAGGACAACAGCAGCCCCACACACAGCAATGCACCAGCACTGTGTGTGTTGACATGATAGGCTGAGAGTTGTCCATATGGGATAAGTTAATTGTGGTGTATGAATGAGGGCCTTGTGTGGGGACAGCAGCAGACCCAAAACAGTGATTCTGTGCAGAGGGAGCAGCTTCAATTAGAGTTGTTAATTAAGACCCCCGCTCCCCCAGTGCTTGTGTGTGCGTGTGTGTATGTGTGTGTATGTGTGTGTGTGTGTGTGTGCGCGTGCTCACACGTGTAAACATCAGAAGTGGTGTACTTGTCCTGCAGTGGGCTTCAATACCTGCTCCAATACATTAATAAAGAAATCATTCAGACAGAAGACCCTTTCTGGATCTGTGTTGTAATGTGTTGTGAAGGTAACCCAATCAGCAACTCGCTTCCCATCCTTTCATTTCTTTGCTTTCTTTTTTTCCCTGTGAGCAGATAGCATTGATAGATGGATATTTTTTAAATCCTAATCTCATAAGGCATTTGTGGCTCAGTAGCAGACTGAATCACAGAACAGCAGAGCGCATTGGCTTCTGTTTAAGTTTAATGAAAGGTGGACAACGTTCATGGTATACCAGCATCTTCAGTTACTTCTCAGCCAGAGATAAGCTCATAATAACATCCTGCCAACAAGTGCGAATTCTTTGCCCACATTTTTCTGTGGATGCACACAGATATGCAAATTAGACAGAGGGTCCATGTGTGGAGTCACTGTTATGTTCCTACTAATCTACACAGAGAGTACTTTCAGGGGCTTCCATTGTGTGCGCGGTAGCTGTAGTTGTGATGTTTTATCTCTTGTGATTGTATGCAGGGAATGTGATATTTTATTGTCAGACATAATGTAAGATTACTGTTTGTGCAACCTGCCATGCTCTCTCTCTCTCTCTCTCTGCCTCTCTCTCTCTCTCTCTCTCTCTCTCTCTCTCTGGTGCTGTATTATTGTGGGAGAGCAGGTGCTGCCGGCCCTATTACCATACAGCTGAAAGCACAAAAAACTTTACTCCCTCTATGCCTCCCCTCCTCCTCCCCCCCCTCCTCCCCCTCACAAAGTCCCTTAATGACAGCCACGCGAGTGACACACCACCAAGTCTTTTTTACTGCCTCCACCAAAGAGCAAGTAAGGGAAATACAGAGGCACGCAGTGAAAAAGGTTTAGGTGTGCTGGCCTGCAGCCAGCGTGTGCGCATTTTTGGTGCGTCTTTACGCACTTGGTTTAGATTGTCCTTCAGAGAATGTTTTACCTACAGGCACATAAAGCTGGTCTTTATCCATTTTAAGTTGTTCAAGATATAATTTAGGACTACAAATACAGTCAGTTAATAGGAATTTGGGAAATGATTACCGTAAACATATGGTATGCAGTGAATTGTACCTTTATGCGCGTAACCATATTCTTGGCATTAAAGTAACATTATTCAATTATATTAGATTATATTTTCTAAAGGAAACGGCACGAATCGAAAGATCAAATGGCTTTTATTTACTATTAGATTAGTAGGTCAGGGCACCCGCATTTATAGTAATTACACGTTACGTAAGATGACATAAAATATAATTATATGATGAGTGGAGACGAACTTGGAGAGGCATGGGGTAGGAAATAAAACCAAGAAATAAAGATAAAGTAATGGGAACAGATCGACTTGTGTTTGGGGGTGTGAACATGCGAAGTCCACGGCAGGGGTAACACCATAGGAATGCGGCGGAGCAGATGGTCGTTGTAACGCAGTTGGGACGGCTGGCTGCCGGCTGGCCATGCAGGGAACAGGCCAGCCAAGGCTTAGCGCAACCCCACATACGAGGAGCCACCGGCCGACTGGCTGCTGCGTATATAAATCACTTGATGCTGCGATGTGGAGGATTTCGTGCAGAGGTTAAAGAATTTGTCGGAATGTAAATGGGCCCCGTGTGTTGTGTTGCGGAGGAGGAAGGCATCAGGGGAAGCAAGGGGTTGTTGCACATTTAACAGCTCACTAGCCATTTGGTCTGTCCCTTTGAGAGAAAGAGAGGAGGGGGGTGGGGTGGGGTGGGGGGGTTTACAAAAGTTGTGCGCACCCCCCACCCCCCCCTCCTCCTCCCCTCTCCTCTTTCTTTGTGATGGCCCCGGGGCGGACTTGTGGTGGTGGTGGAGGGAGGGGAAGAAGAGGAGCAGAGGGGCTCATTTGCATCTTATTACCCTTCGCCTGCTGGCCCGGTATAAAACCCTGTGCAGGGCAGGAGACCCATCAGACATACGCACTGTTATACCGAGAGAGGCAGAAAGAGACGGAGGCTAGGATCAGCATATCATTATCAATCAAGTGGGAAAATAAACAAGGCCACCGAGAGCTGCCTCTATCTCCTACAACCACTGACTGGAATTAACTCTCTAACATTTCCATCGGGGATTTCATTCACGCTTCTCCACGGGGATCCTTGTGCTGAGGATTACTTTACACTGTAAAGCTTTTTTTTTCTGTCTGTCAAAAACTCGTGCCTCGCATGGGGAAATAGAGGGACAGACGCACCACAGGAAAAGTTTCCCTTCACCTTCCCTCCTGCGCGTCAAGAGTTCACCTTGACTGTGACATAACGGAAAGCTTTTAAAACTTTCTCCATGATTGTTTGAGCCGCGCGACACGGACCTGTGGAGCTTTCACTGCTTGTTGAAGGGCTGTCAACACAATGGGACGCCTGTGTCTGCTCCTGGTTGTCACTCTCTCCCTACTCACCTGCCAGGTAGTTTCGGCAAATAGTCCATAAAAATACTGAAGGGTTTTAACACTTTGTGTGTGTTTGCATGCGTTCTGTGGCTGTAGAATAAGTTTTTAAGTAAGTAAGTAATTCCTACAGCAACCTGTCTCCAACACGCTGGACTGATTGTGTGTGTTTGTGTTGTAGGTTTTATGCTCCGGAGTGTTTGAGCTGAAGCTGCAGGAGTTCCTCAACAAGAAAGGGGTGACGGGGAACGCCAACTGCTGCCCCGGAGGCTCCGCTCATCCGCAGGACCAGCACCAGCAGTGCGAGTGCAAGACTTTCTTTCGGGTTTGTCTGAAGCACTACCAGGCCAACGTCTCCCCCGAGCCTCCCTGCACGTACGGCGGGGCTGTGACTCCCGTCCTCGGCTCCAACTCCTTCCAGGTGCCGGAGACCAACGCGGACAGCTTCACTAACCCAATCCGCTTCCCCTTCGGCTTCACATGGCCAGTGAGTGTTTATAAGCATCTTATGAGGGATATTATTTGCGCTACTATACCCGCAAGAACATCACTGCAACTTTTTCCTGCGAGATTACTGTAGGATAGTAACTTTCTGTGCGTTTAATTGATACTTTTGGTGTAATATTTGTGCCATGTGGTGTATATTATGATGTGTGTCAAAATTTTAAGGAGTAGTGAAAACCTGTGAAGTTATTTTGGCCGTATTCCACTGGGACATATTAGCTTTGAAGAGTGCAAAACGCAACAGATGCTCCCAAACTCAACACTTGTGAGGGTCTTTGTCAGCAGTGTGTGAGAGGGGCTATTGTAGTATTTCTGTGCTCTTTGGTAGGATAAAACGGGGAGGGGAGGAGGGCGTGTGTGTGTGTGTGTGTGTGTGTGTGTGTGTGTGGAGTGGGGGGGCTGTTTTCACCAAACGCTCCTCTCCTCCGACCAGGCGTGGTGGGAAATTTAACATCCTCTGAGTTGGCACATCATTGGCAGCGCAGCGTGAAATTCCGCCTCGTTTGGTTTTACGGCGGTGTCAGAGTGTGATAGTAGCGGGGTGTGAAAAGGGAGCAGGTAGTAGCCCTTATTAGGCCCCTAATCAACACGGGAATTAGGCTGTGAAGTTTATTGGGAGGCCTCCTAATGGCCCTCTGCTGCTCTGCGGAGGGAGGGAGGCCTCCAGGCCGAGCAGCTGTTGACTCTCTCTGTCTCTCCTCAGGGGACGTTTTCACTGATCATTGAAGCTCTGCACACTGACTCCCTGGACGACCTGACAACAGGTGGGTGGCAGCCACAGAAGGCAGCAGTGTAACTCAAAGACAGGCCAGAAGGCTGATAGTGGCCTTATTTTCTCTCAGTAGCATGTTTTGCACTGAGTGCTCAGTCATTGGTGCTGAACAGGTTTGATGACGGTTTCAGCTTCTTCCCCTTTAGAGCAGCATGCTGACACTCCACTCAAGAGCAAATTATATACACTTACTTCCTCCATACAGAGCTTCCTTTCCAAAAAGATTGCATGTTATTTGATTTGTGTGGTCTTCTGTATTTAAACTGAAATGTCAACGTTACCTTAATATGCTGAAAATTAAAGCAGCCTGTCATTTATTCGCCATAAAAACCTGTAGATTTGATGAAAACAGTTGTAAGTTCATTTAACATCACATATGAAAGGCCAGTTGAGATTTGCACCTGTAGTCGGGATATTTGCTGTTGTTATCTTTACGACTCGGTCTTATCTCTGTACTAATGGTGACTAACTGACCACAGCACGAGTGTGTGTGTGTGTGTGTGTCTCTCTGTTGGTGGTGGTGGAGATACTGAAAAGGCTGGGAGACACCAGGTGTAGCCTGCACTCTATTTCTGAAAGAAGGTGCACAATTCACATCTTAAAAGGTTTTATTCATACAGCAGCATCCAGCGCTTTACTATCTAGCGACCATCTTAAAGTCTTTTATTTCTGGGACTAAACCACGTCCACAAAGTAAAATATCAGGTCAAAAATACTTCTATATGTTTGACTATCTTTCTATAGCAGGCTAAACAAAGAAGGTCTAAAATCTAGTAGACAAACAAGCTAAAACTAATAATTTATGACAATGACAGGATGTCACCCATCTCCTCCACTGTCATAACATGATTCTTCTGCAGAACATCATGTTGGTAGAACTCAGTCGTAACACGAACTTTAATAACATTCACTGCCTTCTGCAGACAACCCAGAGCGTCTGATCAGCAGGATCACCACCCAGCGTCACCTCACTGTGGGAGAAGAGTGGTCCAAGGACATGCAGACAGCCGGCAGAACCGAGCTGCGTTACTCCTACCGCTTCCTTTGTGATGAGCACTACTACGGCGAGGGCTGCTCCGTCTTCTGCCGGCCCCGAGATGACGCCTTTGGGCACTTCACCTGTGGCGAGCGCGGGGAGATCATATGCAACTCTGGCTGGAAGGGACAGTACTGCACTGAACGTGAGTGGGTTTGCTTATTAATCCAACATCATTCAGGCTGCGTGAAGCAACATGAGGGCGTGCCTTAAATGGGGCATAACAGGGTCAGAGAAAACAGCACTTCATCTTAGTAGTATTGGATTAGTTAATATTTAAATTCACTGACAGCTGTGTGTGGGATAGATAAGGTGAAGGAGCAGCATTAGTAGTAGGTGCTGATGTTTACAGAGTGTCTGATCCCACAATACTGCTTCAATGCCTGAGCAATAATGATGCAGCTTTACATTAGACTTGGCTCCCAGCTTTAAAAAGTATTATTTAACGAGCTATAAACTGACACTGATGAGGCAGAGAGTTTCTGAAAAGTTTATAAATTACTTTTCAAAGTGAATCACTTGCCTGTCTTTATTGTTTAGGAACTGTTTTCCACCTCCTAATGCGGGGCCCGTGTGCAACAGGCGTCAGTTAGTTATCCCATAGCACCAGAGGCCTCCATTCTAATGAGCCGCAGTGGCTCCTCAGTAATTCACACGCCGCGTGCCTTCCATTAGACCACTGGGGCCTCCTTGCCTCAAACCTCCTCCCCGATTGGCCAAGTGGGGGTCCTGTATTGTTGCGGCTCGAGCTGGTGATTGGCCGAGCGGGGTTGTGCATTGTTGTGGAGGGGGCAGCTGCTCGGTGAGAGGAGACAATGGAGCAGCTGTCTGGTGGTTAGCTCCACACAGACCAGCTGGCCCTGGGGGGAGGAGGAGGGGAGTGAGGAGAGACGGGAGGAGCGGAGGAGGGAAAAGCAGAACTTAGAAGGGAAGAAGAGAGGAAGAAGAGAGGAGGAGAAGAGAATGGGGATAGGTTGATGGAAGAGGAAGGGAGGATCAGAAGTAGGAGGGGAGAGGGGGGAAAGGAGGAGAGGGGCCAAGGGTGAGAAAAGGGACTTCTGACCCACAGTCAAGGGGAGAAAGGAGGCTTTGTGTGGGACGCTTTTGTGTTGGAGAGCAACCATGTTAAAGGAGAGGGCTTGTTGGCTGGTTCCCCGGTTTGGTGACCAAAGCTGCCGTAGCTCCCTGTAGGCTGTCCGAGCTGAAAGATAACTTTTTCAGCAACTTTTACAGCACTGACACATTTCAGCCGGTGGTCAGAGATGACCTGATGACCCCTGATTACCATCAAGATTTTATCATTTTCCACTTTCAGCTACAAAGTGTGTTTAACCACCAAACACGAGCCACAGGCCTCTTTCTTTATTGGCCTCTATGACAGAAAGGTGAAACTAGAAAAGGGAGAATGAAAGAGACTGTAGACAGACAGGCGGGCAGGCAGGCAGGTAAACAAATTGGAAAGACAGGCAGGACAGCAGACAGGCTGAAAGACAGGCAAACATATAAGAAGGTCAGGGCGCCACCAGACAGACAGCGTGTGAATGGGAGACTGATGGAGGGCAAACATGTTTCCAACTCTGGATTTCCCATGATTCACCTGTCACTGTTTGTTTCCTCCCTGCAGCAATCTGTCTTCCTGGCTGTGATGAAGAACATGGCTTCTGCGATAAACCTGGAGAGTGCAAGTAAGTCACAAATACGAAACAATGAAAATTTTTCACATGTGGGAGTTGCTTGGATGAATCATAAATAGATAAATGTAACATCATCCATGGTTGCTCTCTCTGTTTTTGTTCTGAGCAGTATTTAATGAATATTGTGTTCCCAGGTGTCGTGTGGGCTTCAGTGGGCGTTACTGTGATGACTGTATCCGTTATCCAGGCTGCCTCCATGGCACCTGCCAACAGCCCTGGCAATGTAACTGCCAGGAGGGCTGGGGTGGGCTCTTCTGCAACCAGGGTGAGTTTACTGAGAGATTTAACACTTTGTCGGGTCAGTCGACGCTCTTTGTTTCACTTCTAAGCTGTATTGTTTCTAAATGTTGCCTCTTGTTGATGTTTCCAGATCTGAACTACTGTACACACCATAAGCCCTGTCTCAATGGAGCCACCTGTACCAACACCGGCCAGGGCAGCTACACTTGCTCCTGTCTGCCTGGATACACCGGTGCCAGCTGTGAGATCCAAGTCAACGAATGTTCTGGAAACCCCTGTCGCAACTGAGGCAGCTGCGCTGTGAGTATCAATCAAGACAACTGACAGATAGAAACCAGTATGTTTGTGGCAACAAGCCCGTGTGTAATCGCTGTTTGCAGGGTTTTTAAAGAAGTGGACTCTGAAACGCAGCTTAGACGTGTGGGTGTAAATCGTGCAGGGCTGCAGCTGACGT